>BROJ01000140.1:0-57439 GCA_026008555.1 Fistulifera pelliculosa | reverse complement strand
GATTTCACCCTCTTCAGAATTATCAGGAAACCTTCTTGGTCCGCCTGCAAACCCATCGTTATTGTTATTGTTGCTTCCAGGCTGCCACGACATTGTTACTCCTTTTCCTTTGAATGAATAGAATAATAATGTAGAATTTAACAACACGGCTTGGAATTTATTTAGTTCCTTTGAACACAAGGCTCATTGACACCGAGCTCGTCATGGTAAAGGCCGCATGCAGCAACGAAAATATCGAACAAGGAAGGGCTGGCAGACCAACGCGACCAAAGTTGACGGACGGCGGACGAGCAACGCACTTGCTGATCAGTCGTGAATACCCATGACTCAATGATACGAACCACACACACACGCAATTTTGACGCAGAAAAATTCGTCAGCACCGATCTCGTCGTCAACGTCAACATTTCGATTGGCTTTTGTCATGATAATTGAAACAATGAAAGCAAAGTTTGTATCTAGATGAACGAGTTCAAATCTGTTTAACTTAAACATGCGTTCATCTCATTTCCTGGCGCTTTTGGCTGTTTTGTCATTCACTCCGTCACACGGCTATCTACAGCAGGCTTCATCATCACACTCCCATCGTCAACATAATCATGCCGTGCATAACAGACAAACGCAGCTCTTCATGTCAACTGACGGTCAGGAGGCTATGCTCAATAGCCGCCGCAACTTCATTTCAGCAGCAGCAATCGTTCCGCTTCTTCTTATTCCACAGCCAGCATTTGCAGGCATTGATGTCTCTGGTCTTCGATCCGACGGTGGCGGCGGAAATTTAGCTTTGAAAGAGCAATTAAAGGCTTATGATGGTTCGGCTGCGTCTCGAGCATCTCAATTGAAGGAAATATCTACTACTTCCACTCCACAATCCACCGCACCTCGCGTGCCACAACCTGTCCTAGAAGAACAGGGGACCATTGCCTCCTGGGCGTATCGAGCTGCACCAGGATTTCAGCCGCGCTTGACCCGAGCGGGTCCTCTGGGAATTTGTTTCGTTACGACGACCAAATAGTCGCACCTAGCAATGAGCAATCTTTGTCGATTGGTTTTGAATTTCCGTCCGATTGGTTGCAACTAGACAAATTTCTCGGCGGAATTACGTACGTCGATCAACGCAATGGAGATCGTTTGTATGTGCTGCGCACGAAATTGCCCGACGGAGAACGATTGGCTAGTTTGCCCAAGAAATCCATGGGCAGTATTTTCGATCCTCAAGGTGTCATTGTGAAAAGTCAGGGCGTCGAAGTGGACGAGTACAAGGTCACATCGAGTAAGGTCTTGACGGAGTGTCCCAACGACATGTGCGCCACACGACGGCGATTTCAAATCAAATATTTCACCGTGACGGAAATGGACTTCGCGTGGAACGTCGCGCCTTGGTGGATGCCTATGAAGTATCGCCCAATGGAGATGTTTACATGCTAATGACCACGTCCAATGCGGTCAAGTTTGAAGCTGGAGGTGCCGAACGCGACACGGTAGAAGCTATTGTCAACTCATTTCGCATTAATAACATATAACTAGAGCTGTGCAAGAACAATAGTGACATATAATCGATACATTTCGTAGATAGGCTCAACTGCCACATTGCTAAATTTGTGGTCCAAAAAAATTCCCCGCGATGGCCCGTGTAAAATTTTTTTGCTAAATAAATCTCACCCCAAATCATCGTCGGGAAAAAAAAAAAAGACTTTTATTACAAAGTCTGCAATGCATGACATGCAAGATGAAATCTTTACTTCGACTTGAATGTTCATTATCTGCACTTGTACTAGTAATAGTGCTGGTGGATCGAACGGCATCCAGCTGGGTTCCTCGGCAACAACGAATAATACGCACCCGCAATATACCGTCTGCTCTCTTTGCAATACCCACCAATTCACTGTTTGATGTTTCTATTTGGAAAGATGATCACTGGGAAATTCAACCCTCAGTATCTTCATCAGCACAGCCAACGCATGTGCAAGAAACCTGGAGCTGGTGTCGTCATTTTGTTGTCAAGCACGGTTTGTGTCCTTGGGCACTGAAATCGACAGAAACGAACCACGCAATTCATTTCTATGTTTTGAATACAGATGCTTCCGACGATCTTGAAGACGCGGTCGAATCGGCTGCTCTTGAATTTCATCAAGCCAAGAAAGACCCCAACACTGCCATTTCGTTTGTTCTTCTTGCAGATGGTGACAAGAACAATAAAATCGACACGACAATTCCCTTTGAAGAATTCTACGATCGTTTTCTCGACTTGGAAGATGATTTTCTTGATCACGAAAACCCCATTTTGCGAAATGAAATAACGCTGGCTCCCTTTCATCCCGATTGGATGTTCGCTGGAGACGATCCCGTCTTGTCGTTTGAAAAGCAGAGTCCGTATGCAACCATATCCATTGTTTCTGCCAAAGTCATTGAACAGGCAGGATCGGCCGTGACCGAACAAATTGGACGAAACAATGCCAAGATACTGAACAGTCGGTCTGCGCAAGAGTGGAAGTCGATCTATAAATTAGCTATTATGGAATCGAGTCGTGATAATATGGAGACTCCGTTCGAATGACAGAACAGTAAACGAAGAATGAAATCAAGTAAAAACATTACTTCAAACCTATTACTTCGTACTTTATTACATTTTGTTTACGCCTAATCCACCGTGTCGTACAACTCGGCCGCATGCGGTTTCCTTTCTCGTTTCGAAGCGCCATCGGACTCCGTTCGGTGAAACAACGGAGGAACTTGCTGCATCCCCACACTCGGTGCACCCTCCAAATCCGACAATTGCTGCAAAATGTCGACACGAATGCTGTCAAGCATCTTGGGAGTATTCAAATTCTCCATAGACGTGTCTTGACCCAAATGCAATTCATAGTCGGGTGCATAGTACTCGTAATAGTCATTGTAAGGAATGGCATTGGGAACATCGGGCTTGTTCACCAAGACGGCTGTTTCATACGCCCAACACCGTGCTACATTGCGAATGGTGTATCCACCGCCTCCCAATACCAAGAGTGGAACACCCAACGACTTGACGTGCGCCACACAAGCCGCATGTCCCTTGATGGTTAAATTGAAACAACCGAGACGATCTTGTGCCAAGGAATCGGCTCCGCATTGCAAGACAATCGCACCGGGACGAAATACATCCATGATCTTGTCCATGATGGGCTTGAACAATTCTTCGAAATACGTATCATCGGTAATGCCATTGTTGAGCGGCGCATTGACACTGTAACCAGTTCCTTTCTTGGCCCCGACATCACTGATATGTCCCGTCCCGGGAAAGAAGTCCCCATATTTGTGCAACGACAACGTCATGACCCGATCTGTCGTATAAAAGGCTTCTTCGACGCCATCTCCGTGATGCACATCAATGTCAATGTACAAGACCCTTGCGTGCACTTTGAGCAATTCCAAAATGGCCAATACAATATCATTGACGTAACAAAAGCCGCTGGCTTCTGCTTTTTTGGCATGATGCAATCCCCGGACCAATTAATGGCAATATCGGTTTGATTCTGACACAATTGCACGGCACCATCGAGGAAGCGCCCGTATACAATTGCGTGAATTCAAACAATCCATCAAAGACGGGACAATCGGTCGTATCACCGGCATTGAATCGCTGCATGCTGGCCGTGAATTGTCTTAGATTGTCCGGTGATACTTTGGAGAGAAAAAGGAAATGTATTCGTCGGAATGAAATTGTGTCATTTCACCGGCACTGGCGGGGTGCGGGCGGTCCATTTCCTTTACCTTGTACAAGCCGTAGGTGAGAATGAGGTGGTGTGCTAACTTCATGCGGTGGGGTTTCATGGGATGGGAGGGCCGTAATAGAATAGTGGCTGTTGTGTTTGTGTTTGTGTATTGAGAATGAGAGCGAGAATGAGGATAAAGAGAGGAGATTGTATTCTAGTTCCAATTGGTGTTGCGGGGCAAGCAACACAGGCGGCGCTACTTACACAAGTAGGATGATAGAAATAGCTCACGCGTTGTTTCGATGTCATGATGAGTCGTTGTTCTTCTTCTTCGTTTTGAATTGAATAAAATAAACAAAAGGGATGAAAAGGGTCGATAGAATAGGGATCGGACAAAAGAGTGTGGTTGCGTTTTGTTGTTGTGATTGCTTTTGTTGGAGGGAGTACCGGTACCGTACCGTACCAGTAAGGTGCAAGTAACCCGGTACCGTACGGTAGAGGACGAGAACGGCGCAGATCGCAGCAAACGAATTACGAAAACGCACCGGTACGGTACCTGGTAATCGATAGAATGACATACGGTACTGGGTACTTTCACTGCTACTGTAAAGCAGAACGGAGACGTTTCTCTGGCAATACACGTTCCCGTCGGCTGCTGCTTGCGGCACGGTGCTGGCGAACAGAAAACAATGATCTTTTTTTTCATCGAAAACGACCATCGTCTCTTTGCATTTTTATTCTTTCTTTCTTATTCGTATCATCATTTATTTAATAGCCTTATTTTAAAAAATAATGAGCGAAAACAAGCAAGAGACACTACCCGTTCCGCCTGCACCTGAAAAGAAAACAGAAAAACAGAGCAACAGCAACGGTAGCACCGCTAACACCACTCGCAATCCTCCCACAAACACCACCATTACTGCAGCGGCTGTACCCAAACCCACCGCACCAAAATACCACCAGTACCCATAATCCCCACCAAATGTCAAATTAAATGACCGCGCGGCGGCTGCTTTGCATCCTGCCATTCTCATGAATGCATTTCAGCACGGTCTTTACCGACCTGGTGCACCCATTCATGTCGATCATCGCACACGTTACGATCCGGGCATTCAAGCACACGATGTATTGTTGCCATTTCACATTGAGCGACACAATCAATGGCCCGGAAATAAACAATTGAAACAACTGGTTGCGCGTTCGCCTCTCGAGACGTTTTCGCAACAAAGAGTGCCGCATGTTATGCAAAATTGGCGCATGTGCGTGTCTTTACCATGCCTAATGCGAGTAATATGGAGACGGCGCAATTGCCTTACTACTTGGTTCCGCCACCCAAAGCAACGGAAGAATTGTACAAGATTGTTGTGGAATTAGTCAAGCAAGCGGCAAACACTGCCAAGGAGAAGAAGGTGGAGCAAAAGCAAGGAGAAAAGGACAAGGTGGAGAAAAATGGCGTGAACAGCAATGCATCTACCGCCGCAACGGCTCCGTCGAAGGAAATTACAGGCACAATTCCGTCGCCAACGCGCCGCAAGGAGAAAAAGTGCAACAGGTCGGAAACAATAACTCCGACAAGCCGTCTGCAACCACTTCCGCAATTCCTAAACCACGAAAGGAAAAGGCTATCAAGGTTCCAAAGAGAAGAAAATCAAAATACCAAAGACTGCATCCGCCACGGATAATGTCCCGCAGCCTCGAAAGAAACCGGCACGCCCAATTTCAAACAAACCCGCGCGCGAGAAACTTGTCCGAAAACAAAAGTTAATTCCCAAATTGAAACAATCGACCACTGATATTCCACGACCCAAGATTAAAACACCAGCGGATCTCTTGGAATTGTATTCGTGTCCCATGTTCTCTTTTGCGTTACCGGAAAAGTCGTATCGACAACGCAGACTCAAGTTGAAGACGTCAGATACGGGTAGTATCACGAACACGGCTAGTACTCCTACTCAACAGCCGGTAATTCAAATCCAGCATGTCTTGGCGAATGCAGTGGTTGACGAAAGCGAGAACGAGAATGATGCGGATGCAATTGTCGTTGAAACGAAAAAGCCGACTCCGTTACCAGTCATTCGCCTCCCAAAAGAGAATCAAAACGAGCCAAACCTTCAACCCCACAGCTTCAGCTCCCAAACGTGAAGCAAAGAAAGCCAAAGTTACACCCAAACGCTCCAAGAGAATCAAACGCCAGCCTGATACACCGGATTCCATTGATGATAACTTTACTGTGGTGCAGAAAGGTGTCACCAAGCGACCGTCCGGACGATGGGTGAGTGTGAAAGGAAGGAAGAATACAGAACTTTTCACTTATACAGTTTGGCTTCGTTTGAATCGAAACTGACTTGTTATTCGTTGATTCACATTTCTTTTATTGCAGCAAGCACAAGTTTATTTTGCAGGCGCCAGTCGCTATGTTGGAGTTTACAGCACTTGCCAGCAAGCGAACTCTGCTCACGACGCATTCAAGAAATATGTGAAACCTTACAAAGCGGATGCTTTGCGCGGAGCCCTTAGCCGTCAAAAGATCAATGCCTTGCTGGACGAGGGGAGACGGCATGTCGAAAGGAATTCGGTACCGCTGCTGATGATAATGGAAGTACGGAATCGTCCAGTTAATGTTGATGATGTAATTGATGCCGAAATGGATAACTGCTAAGACATACATATACCTGTTATTCTCGACCGGTCTCTAGACTAAACTAGTTCTATTGCTACCTTTTGGGATTCATAGAATGAATACCGGATGCATACGGGTGAGCGGACGGACAGTTGTCATGAGCCAAGCAAATCCAAAAAATCGCATTGATGTTTGATGTTGTGAGAAAATCCATCTCGGCCAAAAGTCTATGATTTATTTGATGGGTTCTTGTCTTCCTCAATAATAAGAATACTGATCTCTTCATAGAGATCTGTTTCACTTCAAGGCATTAGAGATATTAGGCACTTGAAATTACATCAAGAATGAACGAACAAACAATAATTAACCAGCCTGACATCACACTTCCTGTGGCTACAAGAACAATGCACCCGATTGCTGCAACAAGACGCCGGATTGTGGAACTTAAATCTCAATATACGACGATTGGATGAATCTCAAATGAAATTTCTCGCAGACGCTTTGCGACAGAACAATGTCCTCCAAGTTCTCAATTTGACCACGTCCTTCAAGTACGACGGCCGTGCCTTGCAACTCTTTGCCAATGTTGTGTTACCACAGCACAAATCTCTCAAAGTTCTCTATCTGGCTTACAATGATATGACAGATGTTTTTGGGATTGCTGCAGCTTTGAAATCGAATCTTAGTTTGGAAGAAATCTATCTGCACAATAATTGTCTAACGTGTCAAGGTGCAGAACAAATAGCAGGTAGCTTACAAACAAATCGATCTTTGAAGTCCCTGCACATGGGCTACAATCAAATCGAAGACAAAGGATGTGCGGCATTGGCAAACTGTCTCCGGTACAATACTTCTCTACGTGTCCTTGGATTGGATCACAATCGAATCACCGAAATCGGATATGCCACGATGGAGAAGGCGTTGCAATGCAATGTGGTAATCCAGCAAATTGACTTGTCCAATAATGAGACAGATGTGACTTATACACGAATTCCAATGTTGTGCCGTGCCAACCGAATGGGGCGTTCCTGTTTGGGAAGCAGCAGTTGGGTTGGGAGTTTTGGACCTTGATACTGGAGTCGGTGCGAGCAGATCCGGATTTACTCTATTTCTTCCTGAAATCCAAACCGGAGCTATTCTTCTTGTACCACCCACGATGATGAAGAAGAAAACATTCTTTCTTTTGCTTATCCTTTTCTCGGATACAAAACGCAGTGGCGACTTTTCGTTCGCATGGAATCGGAATATCCATGCATGTCGGGCGGCTCATCACTCGATGGTCATGCACCAAAACAGTCGAGCCACCACCATCCATGTTCACAGCGTGTCTGGCTCCCGCTCGAATCATTTCGTTCGACAGTGTAGTCAAGTTCACGCCTCGTCCTCGTCGTCGTATACTAGTAATAATAATCGAAACTGACTGTCAGTTTCTAATCACGACAAACAAATGTCATATTTGGCGTCATCATAGACTAGTACGTACCATTTCTCACATCCATCGACAACCATGAGTATTAGTCGGCCTTGCCAATCGACACCAATGGCTGTTCGCGCCGATAGGGCGGCCCCCGTTGTGTCAGTAGAATTCACCAACGAGCCATCTCTCACCAACCAATCAAACCCTGTTACAAATTCGCTTAGATACGGAACATCCGAGACGTTTGGTGTCCCAATTACCCAGCGAGTGCCGTCTCTCGTCAAACCAAATCCCACACCACCGTAACTTTCGTGCCGAATCTCCCGTGGCTGATCACCAAACCTATACCGGAACCATCCGCATTGTAAGGACCACCATTCGTTGCCCACAAGCAATCGTTCTTATGTGAAACCTTTGTTGTGCGTTGTAAGCGATCGGATACTAAGCCACTCCAATGTTCCGTAGAAAAGTGAAGCAGATAAACATTGTTTCCTCCTTCATGTTGATAGATTGTCACGTTGGTGTCCGCTTGCCCCGCAAAGGCTTTTACAAACTCAAGCGTCGACTGAGTGTGAACCACAGGCGATGAAATGAAAACTAGTATAAAGGAGTACAATTTAGCGATTATCATTGAGATTGCTTAACACAAACGAAGTACGGAGAAAGAAGAAAGAGGAATGCTTTCTGTCGCATCTTGGAAAAGAGTTTACCGGTAATATTACTCCGTAGTAAAATCTATCCGCGCAAAACCAACTCCTTGCGCAAAACTACGGTATAGTCTCATCGAAAATCTATGCTCGCAAAACAACGCACATCGAAAATCTATGCGCTCAAAACAACGCACATCGAAAATCTATGCACAAAACAACACGCATCGAAAGTCGAAACGCTAATTTCAGCAGTGCCGAAAAACTGCACGCATCGAATCTCTATGTGCTTGAAACAACATCGATGACGCAAATAACAGACGTCGATCTTATTTTGAAGTCACAACTAATGAGATAATACAATAGAATTGATATTTATGTGTGATTAGTAGATATCTGCTTGCGACGCTATTCATCACACTCTAGAGGCTAGAGTCTCTAGCAAAGAACACTATGCAAACAATCAAATCGAAATGTCTCCAGAAATTTGAACACGTTCAACGACGCTCCAACAGTTTACTAACATACCCGACGTCCAGTTCCATACGACGAGCCGCCGTTTCCAAATCCGCCAAACTCTTTTCATGCTGATTCAAAATATGAACAATCGTTCCAGTGTCTCCTGTGAGCACTCGCTGCTGTGTCGCATCGATCTCTCCCAGCACACTCTGAAGCGACTCGGACAATTCTTGAAGTCGCTGCTCGACCGAACTAGCCGTCGCGTACGCTTTCTCTCGTTCAAAATCCGCATCGGCCGGTAATTGATGAGATTGCGCTTGTAGCAAATCCTCGACATGCTGTTCTACCGTATTGAGAGTTGAATCGAGTTCGCGCTGAAAGGCGTCTACGCCGTTGAGCACTTGTTCGAGTTCTTGTTGTCCAATCAGAGTATGATGCGCGATTTGTGTCAACTTGGAAATGTCACGCTGCGAGTCTCGCAAAATGGCATCGTACTCGGCAACGCGGCGGGCTTCTTCGAGAAAGGCAATGGCGTCCTGTTCTAGCTCCTTTTGAAACTTGTTGATGATTTGTTCGACCGTCAATGTCTGGTACTCGAGTCGCGGTGGTTCTGCGGCTGCTTTACGAGGAGTCGTGTCTGGTTGTTTGGGCGGCGCGAGTCCTCCCGGTGTGGCCACGGGAGGAGGAGCACTAGGAGTCGATGCCTGGGATTGAAACGATGGCTTGGAGGCCGGCGTAGAAACACCTGGAGGAACTTCCTCTTCCTCATTTCCAAACGAAGCGCGTTTGTTGCTTTGTGAAGGCGTGCTGCTGTCACCGCCTCCGAAACTAAAGGCAGAAGGTTTCTCCGAAGCGGCCTTTGTGTCAGCTCCAAACGATACCGACGACTCGCCGCGTTTGCTAGAAGGCGCCGGTGCAGCCGCGTCTCCTCCAAAACTAAACGCAGCTCCCGCAGCAGGTGCAGCTCCAAAGGCACTGGGTGCTTTGGGAGTACCATTATTTGGAGCAGTAGACCCAAAGGCAAACCCACTGGTTGCTGTCGAATTCGTAGCCTTGTCTGAATTGGTTGCCCCAAAGATCCAAAGGAAGGTGCTGTACCGGTAGTAGTCGCAGGCGCTGCTGCGGGTTTGTCTTCACCCGAAGTTGCTCCAAAGGACCCCAACGACGGCGCTGCAGTCGATGCGGCGGAAGATGCATTGCCGCTCGCAGGTGCTCCTCCAAAAGAAAAAGCACTCCCCAGCTTGACCTCCAGTCGCAGCAGGAGCAGGCGCACCAAACGAAAAGCACTGCCCGCAGAAGAGATCTCTGCAGCAGGAGCCGGAGCACCACCAAAGCTGAAACCTCCTCCCGAAGGCGCGGGTGCTGCACTCGCTCCGCCGCCAAAGGAAATGACCGGCGCTTTGTTGCTGTCCGACGACGATGAAGACGTTCCTCCGAAATTAAATGCCATTTTCTTGTGTATCGTATTCTAGTATTTGTTGTTTGCTACGAAAGAAATACAATGTCGAAATCAAAGAGCAAAGAGCAATGAATGAATCATTTATCACAGGCGCATTTGAATGAAATGAATGGGTCCCTGTATTTTTGCTGCATGCTTGTCGTCCATTCTCGAGTTCGAGTGACTGAAACGTCTGTCAGTGGACGGTGGGTTTCCGTTGTGTCACGGACAGAAATGATTCATTCATCCATTCATGAGCAAGACGTCGCACCCTTTTGACACCTTCGAGCGATGATGATTTTTTCGTTCGCTGGATCTTTTCGTCCTTTTATTGTTCTTCTTCCTTCTCGTCGCTTACAATAAACAGTTCCTTCCCTTTAATCCTCTCAAGCAAACCCATTTTGACCACTTGAATATGTTTCGAAGTACTTTCCTTATACCAAAATCGCGACTTCTCGCTCGCCGGCTGCTATCGACGACACTACAATCGTATGAAAACATTCAAGTCGAAATTGTAAAGACAACGTCGGATTGATTCGTTTGCACCGTCCGAAAGCACTCAATGCTCTTTCCGATGCGCTCTTTGCGGATTTGATTCATGCGGCCAAGTCGTTTGATCGAAATGAGAATATTGGTTGTATGGTGGTGACCGGATCTGCCAAGGCGTTTGCGGCGGGTGCGGATATTAGTGAAATGAAGGATCGAACGTTTGATCAGGCTTATCAAACTGTGAGTGCCTGCGAAAGGATATGATGCAATGTGTCTGTTTGTTTGTTGACTAATTTCTCTTTTCGTCTCTCCCTCATATTCTCGCTAGAACATGTTCTCCGAATGGGCCGACATTACCAAATTGGGCAAACCCATCATCGCCGCTGTCAATGGCTTTTGTTTGGGAGGAGGCTGTGAACTGGCCATGATGTGCGATTTGATTCTGGCGGGCGATAAAGCCAAATTTGGTCAACCGGAAATTAATTTGGGGGTCATTCCGGGGCGGGTGGGACGCAGCGGTTGACGCGGGCTGTCGGCAAGTCCAAGGCCATGTACATGTGTTTGACGGGTGAAATGATCGATGCCGAGAGGGCCCTTCAAAGTGGATTGGTTGCCAAAGTGTTTCCGGCGGATGAGTTGGTCGATGAAGCCGTCAAAGTGGCTCATGCGATTGCTGGAAAAGGACGCATGTCGGTCATGATGGTCAAGGAAGCCGTCAATGCTTCGCAAGAACTTGGGTTGCAAGAAGGATTACGTTTAGAGCGACGATTCTTTCAGTCGCTGTTTGCGACGCACGATCAAAAGGAAGGTATGAAGGCCTTTTGGAAAAGCGTACACCGGAGTTTGTCAATAAATAAACAGATTCATACATTGTAGACACGTTTCTTTCAATCAATAAGCATGATGACAAGACAAGAAATGATAAATAATCATCATAAATACTTCGATACGACGTATTTTCAAAGGCATCATTGATATGTAATCTATAATTCGGTCGGAGTGTGCGCTCCTTTATAATTCCTTGTCTTTGTCACTTGTATTTTCCAAAAGAGGAGGCTGCATGGTTTGGAAGCGTTGCCGAGTCAATGTCAAGCCCAGATAGCTGAGTGCGTAAAATCCTCCCGTTATCATCATTTGGGCTCGTAGCACATCACCGAGACTACGAGTGCCGAGTCCGAACCGTGCGAGAGCGTCGGCGCCCGTCTTGGCGACCGGTCCGCGACGGGGACCACTCGCATCAAATTCCAATCCTTCAAATTCGTTGATACACAAGCCCTCGAAACCCCAGCGGATTATACCAATCTTCGGGACCCATTTCAACAAGCGTGGAGTATTCTCTTCTGATATATTCTTGCCATCAAAAATGATGTTGATCACCAAAACAGCAGGAAATATAGCCAGCGCGATATCGGAATTCGGACTGAATGCACCGACCAACAATCCCGTCGCTTCGGCTGTGATTCCGTGCATACTCAAGAGACCGAGAAAGTTTCGGAATTTACCAGCTGTTCGGCTCAAACCAGTCAAGCGATACAAAATGGTACCGAAAACACTACTCATAAACGTGACCAATGGAATTTCAGCCAGTGCTTTGCCGATAAAGTACGGAAGGGTTCGATACATACGTGAAGCGAGTTCGCCCGAAATGATCGATTTCTCTCGAGGAAATGCGCGAATGGACTGCGCAATGGCCATATTAGCGGTTCCGATCGCAATCAAAGACAGCAAACCGAATCTATCTTGAATGGAGGCTTGGTTGGAGCCGAGACTGTAAATTCCTCCATAAATCAATGCCGTGGTAACTTGTTGAACCAATTTGACGAAAAGAACCAACTTTCCTCTCGTAATCTCGCGGAACGAACGTTGCAAGAGCAATCGAAATTGGGTCAGCAAACTCGAACGCGGCCGGTGACTAACTCCAGAGGCAAAGTGCTGCACTTGCTTTGCTGATTCAGCAGTCACTCCCATATCAATGTTTTGACTCGCAGCATTTCTGGCGAGACGATCCATACGATCAGCAGCATCTTCGGGCGTTTCACCCTCCAACAAATCCGCCGAAACACAATCCAAAATATGTTCAGCTGTTCCCATATCCGCTGTTGCTCGACATCCGTGCTTATTCATATACGCACGAACTTCATCGCGCGGCCCAAAATACATTAGTCTGCCTTCGGATACTAACATGATATCATCGAACTTGTCAAACACATGCTGACTAGGCTGATGAATAACTGCAATGATCGTTTTGCCCTCGTCTGCTAAGTCGCGGAGTGTTTGGATCAATTTTGTGGCAGATGTTGCGTCCAGACCACTGTTTTAGGTCGCATAATACACCGTAGGTGAGTGCCTAGTTAGAACGTTTATGAAGACAGAATGCATCAGAGTACGACATACCTGGTGGGTTCGTCCAGAAAGATAAGCGCCGGGGACGCTATCATTTCCACTGCAATCGACAACCGCTTACGCTCTCCTCCCGAGATTCCCCTCACTTTGTTGTTTCCTACAATACTATCGGCTACTTTCGTCAGTCCTAATTGCTCCAAAACATCATCTACAACCTTTTGTCTCGCCCGTTTACTCAAGCGCGACCCCAATTGCAACTGCACACGAAAGTCCAGAGTCTCCCGAACCGTCATGTGCGGAAAGAAATTGACGTCTTGTTCAATGAGCGCAGCCGGCAAAGCCGAATCTCCAGCCACTTCTTGACCATTCACATAACGTTTCCCAAACAACTGCAAAGCTGAATTCTCCTTGATCCGTCCTGCTAATGCGTGCATGACAGAAGACTGCCGGCGTGATGTGTGAGTGAATGAAGGATGTGACGAATGAATAACTATTTTGCGAAACAATACCTTTCCGGCACCACTTGGACCTAAAATCGCGAGTAAACGCCCCGGTCGTGCTCTTCCTCGAATACTTCCGTCCAAAATCTGTTTGGGGGGCTTCTTCTTGCCTTTGGAGAGTGTCATCTCGAGGCCTTCAAACGACAAATCGACTTGCGTCAGACCAGCCATTGCTTCAATCTGATCGTCGTGTACAATGATTTCATCTGTAGAAAGCAGAGTGAGTGAGTCTTTGGTAAGATACCGCAGGAATGGATTATTTTGTGAAACGAACGTCGAACTCACCTTCTAGCGACGTTGACGACGATGACACCACCGCGTTTCTGAAGGCGACTTCCCACGAAAGAATCGACCGCTGTGCTTGCGCTGCTCCCAAAAGAAGGAACAGGAGAAAAAGACTCTCCATTGTAAAGGATAACTACGAATTTGGGCAATCACGTTGTTCAATATCCACTCTTGATACAAGTTAAACGGCATATCCTTTTGGTCGATACAACGATTGAGTAAAATGACAATGAGAACGCGATGCGCACGATCGTGATGGGAGCGTGTCACGCCAGACGGTTGACCCGATCTTCAACATTCGTACCGGTACTGAATATAGGACCTCAACTTCAGTTTCGAAACGACGGTAAGCTAGGCCATCAATACCTTATCATTATGACAATACGAAAAAGGAATAACCACTGCAGCCTTTTAGCAAATATATCGCCTGCGTGAACAAGCGTATTCCATGTGCTTAGCTCGACTTTCGCAGCAACAAACGAGCTCGCAACTACAAGGACACGCCGTGAAGGCTCGTGTCAACGAAACGAACACACTACTGCAAATATCGGTTCACCTAATAGTTAGTATACTTAGTTTGGTGAAACTTCTGATATTTGTGGTCTCTATTTGCCGGAGCAACAGCTGCAATGGCTAGCACCCATCGTCACAAGATTCCTCTCCCCAATCGTAGGCCGATCAAACACTGAACCTTCTTGGATCAAACGCCCGCCGAGTGATAAAGAAGGCTTAGAAATGCAGCCAATTATGAGACGTTTCTATCTTACCTCCAAAGTCAAGCAGGCATCAACAACTACCGGTAGAGAAAGCACTAAAAGCGCTTCAATTCGGTTGTTTTAGAAAATAATGACGGTATGCGTTTCCGAACAATTCCAAATAAAGCATTCTTTACGAGCCTTGGGCCTCTGTATCTACTGCAAAACCAAGGATAGTATTCTGCTGGGTACGTCATTTATGTACGAACAGCATGGAATGACGAATGACTGCGAGGTATGCACAAAACGTTTTTTGTAATCCCCAGACGTTATTGGACAGAAATCAAAGCTTTTATCAATTAGCATTCAGTCATACTTCCACATCGTGTATAGCTTATTTAGTGCAGGTGTGATCATTTGTGAGATGACCCGTTCTTCTTCTTGCCCTCTTCGTAAGGCCCTTTCTTGCTCTCTCGAGCCGGTCCAAGACAAGACGCAAGATTGGACAATTCTCAATCTCGAGATCTCGAGATTTCCAAGACCTCAAGAATGGGGCGAATCTAAAATATATTCTATGTTTTTTTACAGAATATCAGGTTTATTTTGGGCAGTACTTCAAAATAGTTTCGATGTTTTATTTTCAGACTCGCACGCACGCGGATCCGAAAATAGTAGGGTTAAGGATCTTGTCTTGGAATTTTCAAAGGCTAATCTCGAGATTCAAGAATCAAAAGTGCAATTTCAATTCTCGAGATCTCGAGAATAGCCAAATCGGGAAAGGGCCTTACCTCTTCGTCTTCGCTACGTAAAGCGGCAATAAGGAAAACAAAGCATTGCCTTCAATATGGCGCACACTGTACATTTGATCGCTTAACGGTAATCGTTATTCGCAGTCATTTCCGCAACCCGAACTCGTCATCCACAAGAGTCAATCAAGAGTCAAGAGTGACAAAAGTTGGTCGCCGTCGTTGGACAGCAAACAAGCCGGCATAAAACGACAGTCAGCGTTTCCTTGTTATCAACGATCCCCTGCTCCTGTCATTCACAACACACCATGGCTTCTATCTGTGAGCAGCTCAGCGGCAACGACCCCGAGCTTCGGGAGCTTCGCTTGACGGAGAGCCCCGAAGCGTATGCCGCCAACATGACGGATTTGATCGAAGCCTTGTCGGCGAATACAGTCGTCGATTACATCCGTCTTGACCGTGACTTCTTGCCCTGCATGGACGAGCACTACATGGAATACTTCTTTTCGACCATTGGGGCCTTGCCTGCTCTAACCGAGGCTCATATTTGGCATGCCAGTGTTCCTGTCAAAGTTCTTGCTAACTTTCTTGACAACGCCAAGAAGATCGAGTTTCTTGAATTCGGTTGCTTGGATTTGCAAGGATCTGCCGAGGACTTCGCCATCATTTCCAAGACTATTGAAAATCACCCCACTTTGACTGGATTCAATCTCACTGATTTTTCCTTGAATGATGACTCGATCGTCATGGACGATTTCATCAAGTCCTTGGCAACCATTCCGAACCTTCAGAACGTCAAGATTGAAGTCACACGTCGTCGTCGTGTGAGTCTGGTCGGAAGTCAAGCGGCCAGTCAGCCTGTCAAGGTCATCGTGCACGGTCTGGCTCTGGCTTCTTTGATCTCGGCACCCAAAATGAATGAGCTCACCTTGAACCGTCTTGCTCTTGACCTGGACGACTTTGAGGCGCTGGCAGAAGCCATCAAGACTGCCCCGAGCATCAAAGCTCTCGCATTACCCCATTGTGGTCTCAACGACGAAAGTGCCGATCACATTGCCAAGGCCATTGGTCTCAACCAATCTTTGGAAAAGCTCGATCTGTCTTGCAACTCTCTAACCGACGAAGGGTGCATTGTAATTGCAACCGCATTGACGGACAACAAAAGCATCAAGATGCTTCGTTTGTGGGGAAATGTCAAGATCTCTAACGCCGGCTTTGATGCTCTGGCTGAAATGTTGCAGCAGAATGTCTCTCTCGAGCGTGTTCCTCTCATGGCCCCGGCGGCGTACAAGAACAGAATTGATGCCGCCAATTTGCAGAGTCGAACAGGAATCAGTCATGCTGCTTAACTTGATATGGTTGTAAAAGATGAAAAGGAAACACGAATGCTATTGCAAACAGAGAATTGTAGTAATGCATAGTGATTTATATTATGGAAAGACGACTACATTTATGAGACCACCAATAAGCGATACGCCACTTTCTTTTGGCATGCCACAAGATCAATTTCTTGCGAGAATGAGATAATTATACCTCATACGGAGATAAAAGCCTACGCCTGAAAGGCTTGTACAGTCGCATTGTGAAACTCTCCAAAGGTGCACCCTGGACGATATCGTTGTTTCAAAGGACGAACCGTCGATGCCAGGACATCCTCGGTATAGTTAGTAGTGAGAGGAAAATTGAATTCCGGTTGCAAAAGACTGCCAGTGCCTCGCGAGTGCAGCCTTGTCCAACTCGTTTTACAGCATGAGGTGTCGCTTGCAACAGACCGTTGGTTAAAATTTGAAAGGTTTCGCCGAGCTGAAAAGCCAGACAATCGGATGGCCACGACACACCGATATTTTCTCCGTTTCTGTTTTGAATGTAAAGAGAAGGTTCGTTCATCTTGACCTCTTGGCCTTCGTTCCGGTACAAGCAAGGTACCAAACCAGTCAAAGCGCCATGATCTTTGTGCCATCCACACCACCATTCGTTTCCATTGGGCTCGTCGTAGTAATGCAACAAGCGTGCCTTGCAATTCAGCGAGTCGGTAATGATATCATGCAGTGGAATATCGAGTCCGTGCTTTTGAAGACAGTAATCTTGACAGGCTCGCGCTACAAGGCAGCCCACTTGATGAATGAGTTTCCCCATAGAAGTCAAAGCCGGTTCGAGCTCGGGACAGGCTTGAGGATAGAGGTTGGGAGCAAAGAAAGAAGGATTCTCAGCAGCTTGTTTACGTAAGTCATCCGCTTTAGTACCTGTTAAAGAGTCTCGTTGCAATACAGCTTCGAGTAGATTGGGCACAAGCGGATTCGCATAAAACTGCCCTTGCTCGTATCAGGAACACCCTGTGTAAGTTGCTCTTTCCGTGAGACCAGCCGGTACTATAGTTCGATTCGGGTGAAATACAGTCTTCAAGCTTGCAACCGCTATCCTCTTGACTGAGTTCCCCAATCGGACCGCCTGTTCTAGCACACGGTGCCGCAAAGTGACAAATTCCGGTACATCTCGGATCACAATAATTCCCAGCCCTTGCGGTCCAAATGCTTCTTCCGTGGCAGGGAGCAGCGTCTCCCGCTTTTGATCAAGAAGATCCTTGTACGAAATGGAAACAATGCTCATGATTCTTTGCAAGCTGAATAATAATCATAGAGATTGTCTTTATTTCGCCATCGTGGACAATTTGTCGCGATGGCCAGAACGAAAAAAAATGATGCCGATCCGGTACTGAACGAGTATCGCATCAAGACTGAAAACACTGAAGCGATTGCCGGAAAGACACTTCTGGGCTACTTTACAGTGGACACACCTTCGTTCCGATGAAGACTGTCATTCACGAAAAATGACAATGATGGTGATGGCTGAAAATCATGCCGTCTGTTCCGATTCTTCGGCACTCTGGTGCATCTCTAATAATTTTATATCCCGTGGTAAACAACGTCGTGTTAAACCGATGCTTAACAGTTGATGGAGACTGCAAGATGGATGCTGCACCTTCATTGGTAAACGCCCTAAATTCCGTCTCCGGACACCTCATTTGTCGAAGTCCTACTGCGGGGAACATCGTCAATTCTGTCATTTGCGGCGCCTCTATCAGCATCGACTTGTCGCGTTATCTCCAATGTTCGATCAAGTGCTGAGATCAGGAATGCTCGTTTCGCTTCCTTGGACCTGTGTTTTCGCAAATGAGAAGCCGAATCATGTTCACTTACAGGGTTTTCGTGTAAAGGAAAGTAGGAAGGTCCGTTTGCTTCGAGTTTACCATGGTTGAAGAATGCAAAACGATCAAAAAAATTGAGCTTGGATTATGAGATGATGGATGATGGCACAGGAAACAGGAATAATGCTACTATATTCGAGTTCGAGGACATTCGTTTGATCGGGACAGCCGTCACACGTCCACGCCCCAGATTACACTTTCTCTATCATCTATGAACTATCTACACTAAAACTTGTACTCAGCACAGAGATTAGAGATAGAGACGCTAACGTGGTAGGTGGTGACTGTAATTAGCTAAAGTCCAGGCTGTTTCCGAATAGTAGACTTACCTAAAAATTGCGCAGTGCACACTCCACCGGAATGATTGGAGCCGAAAGCCGAACCTCGCAATGCCCGTTTATCCGTCTATCGTTTATCGTTTGGCTGCGGCCGTTTAGCCGTGAACGATAGTCAGCAGACGATAGACGACAGACAATATAAATAAGGTCAATAAGGCCTTCAGTCTTTTGTCCCAAAATTCTCAAGTCTCTCTTCTCTCTTGGCAAGCTTTGAACTCCCAAACGAGCAGTCCCCATATTTCTCACACAATAGTCGATAGGCCATAAAGCGCTTTCTAAAATCATGTGGCCGTTTGGCCGTTTCGTATTCCTTTACACTTTGTATTAGCGTCAGGTTCAAGTACGACATAGTTTGCGCAAACAGGATGGAAAAAGACAATAATCGAAACCAACGTTGCATCGGATGACGTTCATGTGTTCATGTCCAACGTCATCTATTCCGTCGCCACCTCCACTTTGCCACAGAACAGCTGTACACACATCACACGGGATAAAGAAGCAAATGCATCGGGCCTGTTCTCTTCTCGCTCACCGCTCGGGCCAACGACCAACGACCAACGACGAAGCGAGCGAGCGACGAGCGAATTTGGCTCGAAAAGAAATTACCGACCGTACGTCAACCGTCTTGGCGACAGGCTGCCGAGGTCGGGACTGATGACTCGTGACTTCTCGGAATGATTGCCCCAACACGTGGAAGCTCGCGACTTTTTTGTTGCAAGTCAAAATCGGATGCGATGAGGACGCCAACAAATAATACGGAGTAATAATAATAATAAATGAATTGATCATTTGACCTCAAACAACTAAGTGTATCGATAATATAGAATGAGATCCCTATTACTGATAGCTTGGCTGATGCTAGTTCACACAGGAAACGCAAATATTTGGACCGCAAAGAATAGTCGACCTTTTCTATCACGATCGGCGACAACAGCATTCACTGGACGAAGTAGCGCTTGGGCAGTTCGAGGAGGTGCTAGTCTGCAAGAAAGTGAAGATACAGACGATATTTCGAGTGAAGAAAAGGAATCAGTAAATGCGAATGATGCCGACGACGAGGAGGAAGAAGAAACATCAACAGCAAGCCCTGCGAAATCGGCTTCCTCGCAGAAACCTGTTCCTGTGACAATTCAAACAGCGACAGGCTACAAAATACTGGATCATTCCTTGAATTGACTGTCAACCGAAGTCGTGACATTGCTTCACTCAAAGATAGCATTCGCCGTCAATTACCTGGCAGACCACCGGTTGCAACGATGGAATTGGTCTGGCGTGGGAAACGATTGTCGGATAGTACTATTGTCGATGATCTAGTCGATGACGAAGAGGAAGATGACGAGGACGAGGACGAAGAAGAGCGAAATGCATTCAAACTTGTGTTGCAGTTGGATATGGTTCCACCCATTGATCCGAAATTCTTGCCTCAGTTGCAACAAGAAATACCAAATTGGACGACTGCTCAATTATTAGAAGCGTATGCTGCGAATGAAGCTGCCTTGTATCAAAATGCTGCTACGCTCTTTCCGTCTCAAGCTAATTCTGCGGAAGAGGATGATGATGAAGACGCGACAGAGACTTTGAAAGTCCAAATCAAAAATAATGATCAAGTGCTAATTGCTGAACAGATCCGTCAACAGGCCGAGCGCATTCAGACGCAATGGAAGAAAGATATCTTGACGAGCTCCAAGTCGCGAGAATTATTGGCAGATCCTGTTGCACCGTCGGAACAGTCTTCGCTTCAAGCCACACAAGTGCGTGGACAGCGTGTTCGTCAAGTGGCTGTCACTGGTGTCAAAACTTCGCTCAAGCTCCGCTTGCAACGACAATTCAACATTGACTGGGCAACTTCGATTCGAAGCTTTTGCTTGTTTTGTTCTTTGGCTGGTTTGGAGGTCGGACGCCGACCAGTCGAGCTATTCTGCTGTTGGGAGCACCAGCTGTCTTTGTATTGCAAGCCCGGCAAGTGCAACTGATCATCAAGCAAGTATTGTATTTTTTGATGTTGAAACCTCCAGCTATTGTGCTGAGTTTGTTACCGGCGCCCCAGCAAATGATCTTGGTGACTGCCACGAAAACAGAAGAATCTATGGAGCGCATCTATGGACCCGACAAGCTGGGCAGTGATAAGCTTTCCGAACGGATTCGTGAACGTAAATCCTCGGCATCTCGGATAGATGTTCCTTTGCAAAGCTATCAGCTTCGCCGTCATTATCCGATAACGAGTTGGATGATTACGTGGAAAGTCTTATTTCCGAAGTAGACGACGATGACGAAGAGGAGGATGAGGAAGGCGAGGATTCGGATGACGAAGAAGAAGATTAACAGAATAACGAATGGGTGCAAACATATAACCATAACATAGTAGCTTCCTACATATTCTCTAAGGTGTTGATCAAAATCTTTTCCGCCTTCACATCATAATAAGCATTGGAAATACTGGGATATTGTTCCAATAAATCCGGCAACACTGCTCGTAATCCAGTATCGCGCAATGAACTATGCGCCACCTCTTCCGACTGCCACTGATAAAAGGCCGGCAGCCACTCAACAATGGTATCGTCCAACACGGGCGGCAACGTCCTCCACGCCTCTTGTCCAGTGAGCATTCCACCACCCCGTACACTCGTTCTTCCCATTTGTCTCGTGTCATATTGTACCGCGGATCATTGTGAACACTGTACAAGAATGATTCGTAACTTCCAATGTAATGATTGAATATGAAGAGAGATGTATTGTAGGCAGCGTGTTCACAAAATGCTTTTCCCAACGGAAGATGTACATCATGTTTGGCCCTCGAAAGTTCGGGATTCGAAAGGTATTTCAAATGGATCAGGCCCTTACCAAGCCGGGTAACGAATCCTGCCCGATACGGATAACGTATCGTCTCCAAGTGGACCTGCTCTTGTTCGGGAAGGAGCGATGATACAGTAGGATTGTGATAGACATACTCCTTTTGGGGATCGTTCAATACTTGTACATAATGATACCGCGAAAACACAGCACAGGCTCTCCCATATCCATTCGACTCCGGAAATAGCGTATGATTCGCTTCTTCTAATTGATTGAGGAATGTTGTAATAAACCCCGGTTCGGATGTATTGACTAGTTCAGAAGAAACCACATCTCGATTGATGCGCATATACTCATCGACATCGGCATGAAGAACACGCTGTATTCGTTTCGAAGCCGCTACTTTGGTACATTCGTTCATGAACCGCGGCTGCCGCCTCCGATGCACCGCCACACCCGCTCCCTTGGCCCGACTCATTTGCGCGGACCAATTTTGCGGCAAATAATCATCATCTTCCCATTCGATAATATCAATGACAGATTTCCATCTCTGCACAAGTTCTTTGGCGCGCAAGGTACTCTTGGGGTCGTACGCAATAATCAATGTGCGGAGGGCAAGGCAAAGTAATGATAGGCAATCCATTCCGTCAATCGATGATTTTGATCCATGACGAGTATACAAGCCGCAAACGATTCTTTTGTGAATATGGTGGCGGTTGTATGGTAAAGTTGAATTCAAATTGCGGTTGTATAGACGAGGAAGAGAGGTTGATGATTTGCATTTCCAGTTGTCAAGGAACTGTACACATCCAAATAGGTCCGCGAAAAGCGAAAATTCATCAACGTCAGAATTGGTATAATCGTAATGGCAAGCCAGACAATGCAGTGTTTTTGGTTCCAGTGTGTTGTTGACATGTTAAATTATTGTTGTTATTGTATTATTGATATTGCTTGGTGAATAAAAGGCATTGTTCTAGTAGGCAATGCAATGAACTGAAACTGAAAATGAACGAAAATAAATGCTGCATCGAAATTCGCGGAGTGTTATTGTTTATTTGTGTGCGCGCACTCCGCGCACTTTTGAAAACTCCGCCGTAAAGAAACGACCTTACGTCGTAGCGGTACCACCAAGCACCTGACCGGCGCGCTGCAGAAAAGACGGCGCGACGACGAATGACCCCTTTTGCAAACTGACAACAAAAAAATAAAAATCATCGAGTGTCTTTGTTGTTCGAAATAAAACGAATGCATTGATCGTATTGAGTTGTTTCTCACAATACAGTTACAAGATAATAATCAAATCAATCATGGTAACAATATCAAATACAGCAAGCTCACGCAGCAGCAGCAATAATAACAACAACAAACGCTTCTCGGTTGCACCGCTGACGCTCGTGTCACATTTTGTTGTCGCCATGTTTGCTTTTCAAATCGGCGTTATCTTTGGTGGTTCTATGCAACAACAGTCGTCGTCATCGTGCAGTGACAGTACTGCACAAAGTCCTTCTTCTGGGGTAAACTATCCTTTACATCCGACGCCGTCTTTCCGAAACAAACGATTGGGCAACTGATTGCCGGCGCGGCTCTTGTCGATCGGCCCAGTTTCATTCGACAATACGATATTGGTGTTCCTTGGGATCTGCCCAACAAACCAGGAAACGATCAAATCATGCTGCTCTACACGCACCCGGATACATTGCCTTCTACAAATACACAAACAGATCCACGTTCACTGCCCATTTTACCGACTCCAACACGGCCACAGCCAACTGTCTCGAAATGCAAGTCGTTCTGATCAAACCAGAACGAAAAGGACAGTGTGTCAGTATTGTAGGACAGTGGGAAAGCTTTCATGTGCATCATTTCACAAGATTACCTCCTCCAAAGGAGCAATCCCAAAAGTCGATCTCCATTACCCCATGAAATATGTTTCCAAATATCAACAACCGGGTGGACGTTCTCCTGGTTTACCCGCTGCACAGACACTCTTGGATGATTATGGTCTCATATTGAAAGATTATGTGACACGACTGCCCAGTATACTGGAACGATTGAAGCCACTCGCACAACAAGTGGCGGGTTCCGGAAATAACGTCGTCGTCATGGTGTGCAATTTTGGACAGTCCGAATTGTTTCTCAATTTCGTGTGCAGTGCGAAAGCACGCAATTTGGATTTGTCCAAAATATTGCTCTTTGCGACAGACGATGAAATGATGGCACTGGCGGAAACGTGGGGCATTACGGCGTTTGCCGTCGGAGATGATTTTGGAGAAATGCCCAAAAGGCGGCGCGGGCGTATGGAGATAAAGTATTTGCGGGCATGATGATGGCCAAAGTGTATTGCGTGCAGCTGATCAACATGCTGGGATACGATTTGTTGTTTCAAGATGTTGATATTGTGTGGTACAAGAATCCGCTCGATTTCTTTCATGTCGACAACATTCCCACCATTGGTGATTTTGATTTGTACTTTCAAGATGATGGAGCGCGCAGCAGTCGGTATGCGCCCTATTCGCCCAATACAGGCTTTTATTACGTGCGTCACAATGCTCGGACCGAGTATTTGTTTTCCGTCTTTTGCGCATGGGTGATTTGATTCAACAAAGTGGCAGTCATCAATCGGCGTTAACGACACTGTTGGCGGATTTTGCCAGTGATCGAGGTTTAAAAGTCAAAGTGCTGGGCCGCGATGACCCCAAGGGACAATTGTTTCCTGGAGGATTCCATTATCACAATCGAAAGGAATTCATGAAACAGTTTGCGTCCAATACACTGACCACCGAAAACCTTATATCTTTCACATGAGTTGGACGCACAACAAGGACAACAAGCAAAAGTTTTGCAGCAAATGGGAGACTGGTACATCAAAGACGAATGTGTGGGAGTCGAAGCCGTACCACCGATGCAAGATTGTTGCATCCGGGAACCTGTCGTGCAATGTCATTATCGTGACAAGCCGAGTCGGACGCCATGTGTGGATAGTCCACCCATTGACAAGGGCAAAAGGTCGTTTTGGTAAACTAAAAGGACAAAGTTGTATCAAAGCTCATTTTACTTCTTTTAAAACACCTGTTATATATTTTAGATGGATTGATGGGGTCATTGACTCTCCCCATCGATAGGTTTACAGTACTTTAACCCTCCTTGCTCAACTGCTCCTTTTCAATGTCTTCCAAATGAACATAACTGTATCCGTAGGGCAAGAATTCCACCAAATGCTCCTTTGCTTGTTCGTGTACATGCAAAGCTTCCGCAGGAATGTGTTCCTTTTCTTCGGGCGTCAAGTCGCTGATATAAGCCGCCGGATTTCCGCCCCACTTTTGTCCCGACGGAATGCGCTGATATGGCATGACAACGGTTCCTGGCTCGAGAATGACATTGTTTTCCACGAGACTGCCTTCCAAAATGACACACTTATCTCCTACACTGACCATGTCATCAATGCGGCATGATTTCAAAACACATCCTGCCCCAATCGTGACATAGTGTCCAATGTGTGTTTCCGGAGGAAAGCCAGTTTCCTCCAACTCTTCCACATTCAATGTCATCACGACCGTTCCTTCTCCAACACTGCTGGAGAAACCAATGGTAATGGGATGCGTATCCGCTCGTACAACAGCTTTGTACCAAACGGTAGATTGATCCCAATTGGTAACGTTACCGATCACTGAGGCGCTCGGTGCGATAAAGGTGTCGTTCGTTTGAAAGGGCTTTTGGCCACGAAATGTCATTTTCGGGCGGTGTCGTGAATATATCTGCAAGAATAATAAAAATAATGAATAATGAGTTGAGTAAAATAAAGATATTATTATGAAACTCAGCAAGAGCGATGAATGCAAAACACAAGCACGCAGCGCATCGTAACGCACTTCAATATTTCCCTGACGCTTCAAATGAGCTCCTGTTTCTCGAAGCGCTCTCCTAGAACTTGTTGAATTGATTTTGAGACGCTCATTCTGAAAGCGAAATGAAAGCAATCAAAAGGAAAGAAAGGCTCTCTATTATAAAAACGTTGAAAGGCAAACCTTTATTATTTCACGCCTTGCTGTTATTATCGTCGTGCTCGATCGCCGTTGCCACGTTGTGACGGAGGCCGGAGGACGTCTTGGACAAACATCGAACCGCATCTCTTCTAGTCGTAGCGGTATCCACCATCGACAAGCGTGTCACATCGTCACACCATTTTTCCCAGTCTCCCAACAATGACGCATAGAACGCCATTCAACAACAAGCTTCTCGTTTTGACAAAGTGCCTTCCAAATTTCATTGCGAGGCGTTTTCACACGACCGGAAAGAGAATACATCCTTCGAATTGTAGAAAGGTAGAGCCAAATCAGCATCGTTCGTTTCAACGAAAAAATAAAATAAAAGGAAGTACTCTTGAAGAGCATCAACGCCACAACGTAATTTTTCAAGCATGACATTTTTGTCCGCGACAGTTCCTGTCATTACAGAGGACGATGAAATAAAAGAATTCAAATCATTGACAGATCAAGAGCAAGCTTCGATTGAGGCTGATGTTTACGGGCTCTCCTATGACGGCACAACAAAAGACGGTCGTGGTGAAATCGGTTTCAACTCGGAAGAAGCGTGGCTTCAGTTGCGTGGCGAGGTTGAGCAAAGCTCGGGCAAAACTGAGTTGAAGCAGGCATTGCAACGCTGTCCCAAACTGGTAATGACGGAAAGTAATCCGGCTCAATTTCTGCGATGCGAAAATTATCACAAAGTGCGGCTGCACAACGACTGATGAATTACTGGAAACTTCGTTTGAGCTTATTTGGCGACGACCGAGCATTTTGCCAATGACATTGGATGGTGCTATGCGGGAGGATCGAATTGCTCTGGAGAAGAGTGCTTTTGTCATGGGCCTGGAACAAGATGGCGCCGGGCGACCGGTGCTACTTTGGGACCGTGTACAAGCGGCAGAAATCGATCGATCTGTAGCTCTGCGGTGTCTGTTTTATACATGCTCTGCCCTGACTCGTAGAAAAACGGTTTGCGACGAAGGGTGCGTTGTTTTGATCAATTACAATGTAAGTGCCGAGAGCGATCGAAAGCAATTGAAACAATGTTGAAAGTGTACGTCTGACATATCAGTGACAGGGCTGCAATGACATTCGCAAATATTATGATCGTTTTGTGACACGTAATGTGGTGGCTGTTGCCAATTGCGCTCCTTTTCATTTGTGCAGTGTGCACTTTTACACGGGCGTCTCACGTCGCAATGTTGCTGCCTTGCTCTTGCCCATTGTGAAGCAATTAGCGGGACGTTCCTTGCGTTTGCGCTTTCAGATTCATTGCGGATGCGATTTGGCACGTACATTTGCGCGTTATAAGCTGACCGAGACACACGCCGAGATTATGTTGGGATCGTTGGCGCTTCGACAAGCAGTGGTAGCGCGTTGGATCCAGGAGCAAGAAGAGTTGGAGCAGGAAGATTTTACTGCTTGGACGACAAATGTTTTGTAAGCGTATCATAGACCAGATCTACAAGCAATATGCAGCAATCATAAACTTGAACAATTGTAAGCTGCCAACCTAGACTTGACTTTTGTTAGGGTGCCTTACTGTTGGTTTTTCAAAATTTCGCGACGAATACTTCTGACTGATTGACAAAATGCGAACCGCTCACATTCACAATAAACGTTTCCTTTATTTCCAAAGTGCAAGTTGAAGGACAAGCACAGTAGGAGGACCAGTGGGGTAGATCATCATCTGGCGGGGTCATGTTCTTCAGTTCTTCATGGCATAACAAATAGTTTAGTAAGCCGTAAACCTTACTGAATCGGACACCGGTACCCAGGACTTCAATGTACATACATTTTGAGGACAAAAAAAACTCTTCAGAGGATAATTATTTATTCGCTTCGGGACACTTCAAATCCTGTGTGCATTTCCTACGTAAATTCGGTGTATGATGATCCCTTCCTTTTGCCTCTCTTTCCATGCAACATGCAACGCCCACATCAGAGGCCTCAGCTCCGATGGAAATCATTTTTTTGTTGATTACAACAAGCATGAAATGAACTTCTTGTCAGCAACAGTTCCTGTCATTACAGAAGAGGATGAAATCAAAGAGTTCAAGTCACTGAATGAGCAAGAGCAAGCTTCCATTCGGGCCGACGTGTACAGACTCCTTATGACAACAACGCGCTCAAAACGGTCGCGGCGAAGCTGTCCTCGACTTCGAGGAAGCGTGGCTTCAAATGCATGACGAAATTGAGAAAAGTTCGAACAATACGGAATTGAGGCAAGCGTTACAACGCTGTCCCGAGCTGGTAATGACAGAAAGTAACCCAGCTCAATTTGTGCGTTGTGAAAATATGGACAAGGCTCTTGCGGCACAACGATTGATGCGCTACTGGTCAGTTCGCTTGCGTTTGTTCGGCGAAGAGCGAGCGTTCTTGCCCATGACATTGGGAGGTGCCATACGAGAGGATCGAAACATGCTGGAGACGAGTGCAATCGTCATGAACTTGGAAGATGATGAGGCTGGAAGGTCGGTGCTTTATTGGGATCGCGTGCGAGTGGCTGATTATGATCGATGCGCGGCGCTGCGTTGTCTCTTTTATACTGCTTCAGTTATGATGCGTAAGAAATCAACCATCGGGGAGGGAGGTGTTGTTTTGATCAATTATAATGTAAGTGGAGTGAAAAGGAGGATTGTGGCGTTGAAAATTCCTCTCTCACAAGCAGCAAAGCAAATACAAATGTAGGGCTGCAGTGATATTCGTAAACATTATGATCGCTTCGTGACACGCAATGTTGTGGCGATTACCAAGTGCCTTCCCGTTCATGTGTGCGCCTTTCACTTTTATACAGGCGTTTCTCGGCGGAATGTAGCAGCATTGTTGCTGCCTGTTATGAAACAAATGATGGGCGCGAATCTCGCCTTCGAATTCAGGTACATTGCGGGAGCGATCTAGAGACTAGCCTTGCACGATATAAGCTGACCAAGGCGCATGCTGAGGCCATGGTAAGGCCGCTGGAGGCTCGACAAGCGACAGCGAAACTATGGATCCAAAATCTGGTCGAATCGGAACATGCGGCGATGAGTTCCCCAGAGCCGTCTGCATTGTCGCTGTAAGGAAAGTAATAAGCGAATAAAAAACGAATATAATTGCTTTGCGATTTGCGATGGCTCGAGCAACATCCTGTTCCATTTTCATATTGTTTGGAGTCAACCATGCTGTACCAGTAAGGTTAGCGGGAGCGATGAAACAAAATGACGGACCGGCGACAGACGCACTCACTGCCAACGGCACGTTATTTTTTTGCGTTCCCCTTCGTCCGTTGCTCGTGCTGCGCACCGTTTTTTCAACGACGCGTTTCTTATTACCAGGTACCAGTGTTTCATTGCATTGCATTTTCTTTCCATTATTTCCATTGCTTGATTTTAGATCAACGCATCTCAAACAAACGAAAATCAGAAATCACTTTCATGTTTACATTGCAACCAGGCGGCTCCGACAGTAACGGCAACGGAAACAACAAAGTTTGGAACAATCCTCAAGTGTGGTTTTGGGGACAGTTGACCGTCTATTTTGTTGTATTGCGGGGTGCCTTTTGGTTCATGGCCGGACCTGACGAACGCAGGCTCTTGTCGGGATCACCAGCGCATCATTAGAGTATAAGCATTATTTTAGAACGAATTACTACGCAAAGAGAAAATGAGTAGTTCGTTGAAACGAAAGACGATGGAAGATGGGGACGGAGGAGAGGGAATAAATGATAGAAAACAAGAAGTAAAAGATGACAAAGAGGATAATCATGGACGAGAAACGAAAGACGATGAACAAAGCAATTTAGAGAAAACAGAAAAGAGGAAAATACACTAATAATCGAGGACCAAAACAAGAATGAGAACACAAGCGGCAGCGTCAACAACAACCACCATGATCACAAGAAGGCGAAAACAGAAGACACTATTACCAGTATAAATACAACGACAGCAGACGAAGAACTGGAAGACTTTGAAATCGGCGCTTCACCCTTTGTGACACAAACCGAAGCCACGCAACAGTACTGTTTACCCGCAGGCACCTTATCGGTGTGCAAGGTTGTGGAAGAACGCCCCAATCCCCGAAACGCCCGGTGGGCGAAAGTCAAATTGTACGCCCGCAGTGAAATTCGACAACGCGCACACAAGCGATTCGGAGGCAAAGAAGGATTGCGCGGAACGTGAGAAACGGGCGCAGCAGCGGTACGAAAAGGATGCGCAGCGTATGAAGGATTTGTTTCGTTGAAAGGAGAAGGGCGGCAATGGTAGTAGTTGCGGAATGTACTTGTTTATAGTTAGGTTCTTGATTACTTGATAGTTCCTACTTTCGTCTTGGTAGAGCTAAATCTCCCCGTCGCATTCAACAGACTCAAATGCTTTCAAAACCCACGCACTTTCTCGTCTAGCCCATAAATGGCGCTGTTTCCATGACAGATCGTGCACTCGGATACGATTGAGACATGGTAGCAAACCGTTGCATGACTTGCAATTGTTCTTGACCAATTTGAAGAGCAGTTTGTAGCTCGGGTCTGTTTGCGTAATATAATAATGATTCGTGCAAATAATTGAGTGAGACGTGTCGTATCAGCGATTGAATATTCAAATGAATAATAAAAAAATTATACACTCGATAATACAAACATGCAACAAAGCAACGCACCCAGTGGCCGATTGATGTTGCCGAAAGCCCGCCTTGACGCGGCGCAAAGCATACTCTCGAAAGTTATAATCGTGAATGCGCTTGGCTTGTCGCATCATGGAGCGGTACAATTGCAGTGATGACATCGCGTGAAGTATGTATTGAAAATAACTGAATAAAACAATTAGATGATGATAAGTTGAATAGAAATAATGGGATTGAATATGCGCGACGAGTGTTATTTTTTTTTTTTTTGCAAAGTCGCGAAGAATGCAACGGAACGAGCTACGCGCAGACGAATGACGTGGCAAACGGAATCCGGAATTCATCGTGCTCATACTGAAGCAAATTGGCATTCGAGCAAAAAAATCGCATCAACATCAACAACACGCAAAACATTATGCCTGGTAATCATTCATGAACAACACCGATGGTTGTAGACACTTCTTTTGCATTCAATACATTTCATTCACAGACATATCAATCCTAAAATGACAATAGTCCGAAAAGCCGATCAACAAACGGTCATGCCGTTTCTGAAACGCACGGAATCGACACGACAACAGCAACGCACCGAAATGGAATGCCAACCCTTTTGTTGATTTATCGACGCTCCCCGTCAGTCAATTGGATCATTTGCGGCAATCGGGATTGCTCAAGAGTCATGAGAGTTCATCAAATGAAAATAATAATAGCAACGCCATTACCGACGACTTGGACATTTGTTTGTTGGTCGAACGACACATTCAATATTTGTCACCCGTCTTTCAGCCGTCTTTACGACCGCAATTGCGTCCTTCGTTCGTCACGTTGGACTCGAGTCGCTCGTGGATGATGTACTGGACATTGCATGCTTGCGACTTGCTGAATTACGAGCCATCCGTCGAAGAACGGCAGGCGATGGTGCACACATTGCAACAATTTTTTCATCCTACTGGAGGAGGCTTTGGCGGAGGACCGGGGCAATTGCCGCATGCAGCGACGACGTATGCGGCTGTTATGGCACTGGCCATTCTCGCTAGTCATGAGCATGCAGATGCAAAGGAGAAGGGTGCTTACAGTAACATCGACGACGCACTTCAACCACCACCGTCTCACTCGGCACGATCCTTGTTGCAGCAAATACGAAAACCACTCTATGAGTGGGTGCTCACACTGGCGGATGAACAAGGCTGCGTTCGGATGCATCATGATGGTGAAGTTGATGTTCGCGCCACTTACTGTTGCATCGCAGTCCTCTCTTTGCTGCAAATAACTTTGCCTGAAGCAACCGCAACATCGTGGGCAACCTTTGTGAGTACATGCCAAACGTGGGAAGGAGGCTTTGGCGGGGAACCTGGTGCCGAAGCGCACGGTGGATACACTTATTGCGCCATTGCGGCATTGCAATTGCTGAATGCTACGCACATGGTTGATTTGCATGCGTTGTGCGATTATGTGTCGCGGCGGCAGTTGGCGCTAGAAGGAGGATTCAGTGGGCGATCGAACAAATTGGTGGATGGTTGTTACAGTTTTGGCAGGGTGCGGCTTTGGCTGTCATCAGTGATTCGTTGGTGTCTAATGGCAATGACAACAACACTTCGAGCACTCATACAGGACTGTTTGACACTGCCATGTTGGAACGATACATTTTGTTGTGCGCACAAGACATTCACGGTGGACTCGAGACAAGCCGTCCAAGAATCGAGATTTCTATCATTCTTGTTACAATTTGTCGGGTTTGTCGATTGCGCAGCAGTATCGGGGTAGTCCTTCTGAAGCAGAGGGCGATGCAGTTGCGTTTTCCAAGCATGCCGCGGTGGCAGCGACGCATCCGTGCTACAACATTCGATTCGAGCATGTGCAGTATCTGCATTTTGTCAATTGGGACGAGTAGGCACGAAACACGGGGCTTGATATAGAGACGACATTGCAAGTGGCTACGATATATACTATCTTGATTGGGACTCGTCGGATAAGATAATTGAAACATCGAGGAAGGTGGCGGAAGGAAAACCTACGGCCTACGAGAGAGCTCATAGAAGGCTGATTTGATTATATACGAAGTACTGGTATGATCAAGAACAAGTGAATAGGTCGCTGAGAGCATCGATGTTGTGTCATGCGTCGGATCAGACGCTTCTAGGAAGTAGCCGACAGAGAGGCTGATGTGGTCCCGATATCTCGTACCATCATTTCACTTCATTTCATTGCACGCTTCCGGAGCATGTCGGCAGCTCCAGGAATATGAAAGACCAAGCGAACACCGTTCCAAAATACAAACTGGATCGTAGAACGAAGATCCCCGTTGGCTCCTCTATTTCCGCTGAACTATGGGATTGCGAACGCTCCTCGAAAAGAAGCATAGACCCAAACAATGGGTGTAAATTACGCTGAACCTGATCAAAGATTCGATCGAAGCGTTGGCGTTGAATGGCAATATTATCACGCACAAGCATTGCTTGAATAGTTGGGCGCACTTCTTCGATGCGCCTCCCATCTGTTTGCGTAAATGCGAATTCCATGCTTTTCACGATAGCATCATGAGATGCAATGATGCGCATCTTGATGTTAGCGAGGGCCAGCAGATACTGAATTGCGAACTGATGGTCGCGGCGTCCCGGACATTCTTTGAATATGTCGAGGTAACGACAGTCAGGCTCGATTGGGAAGAGCCGGTCGCCGTCTCACGAGGTTGCACGTCCATGTCGGATAAAGAAAAAACCTCTTCGTCGTCGCGATTCAAATAAAGAAGAATGAATGGGACTGGAAAGCGTACCTGTTTTGGATAGTTTACCTCCAATCGTAGAATTCCCAGGTAGTGAAAAGAGCCTATTCCCAAACCTCTTTAATCTCGCAATCGTAAGCAGCAAATTTAATATAAATCAGCAAGGTTCTCACGAGCCATCAAGTAGGGGACTCCCTCAGGAAGTCACCAACATATCCTACGCTTGATTCCAACAAACTGTCCGGTTCTGCACCGTATCGCAGTGAAGTAACAACGCTCCGAGCGGGGTGGCTGCATCTTCTACGACTTGAATTTGATCGGCAATTTGCTTGCAGAGCACGCGATGATGTTTCCAGTGATTCTTTTGGCACTGCGAACTGCAATAATACGCCGCCTGACAGCGGGAACAACGCTTGAGCGCCGAGGCGGCTGTAGAAGATTCGGCATACTTTTATCTTCACAAGCGAAGCAGTAGGGTTTCTCTTTCAAATTAGTATTCTTTCCGTCGAAATAAGTCAAAGACGACGACGACCATCAAACGCCATAAAATACAACTAACGAATCATCACCGCCGCATAGCAATTATTGTTCTATAGTATTTATGAGTTAGTTTTGTAAGCAAAGTGGAAGATAACAGTGACAGGTGGAAAGTGAAAGAGAGGTGTCTGTATGTATGCGCCCCTATGAATCTTCCAACATTTTCATGTTGAAAAATCCAAGAGGGTGCCCCCGACCGTGCCGTCCACGACACCCCTTTTCAGGAAGCGTCTCATGGCACGTTCGGGAACTCCAATATCGCTATTGGACGTCAAGGAGATATCAACAAGCAATCACAAAGCCCAATATGTCTCGAAGGAGAAAGACAGGCAGTGTGGCTCTATTCTCAATGGTGGGAACCCCAAACCCAGCTTCAACCAGTCATACACAACTTCAGCTTCATCCGCGCACACAAAGTGCACGCATCAGAGAGCCTCCCGCTGCTATGGCAATTTACTTTGGGCAGCATACATTCGAAACCTCAATCCGAACTTTCCAACCCGTCCGTTTCAGAGTCTCGGGCACTTAAACGAACGAATTCGTGTGCTGGAAACCCCAGGCGGCGGACCTGTCACTGTTATCTAACCCTGTACCCAGCCCTCGGTCATGATGGTGGTAACAGGACCCATCAAGCAGCAACCATGATACATTGTCGACCGTCTCGACGATCACTTGCTGTCTCCTTCGTCTTGCGACGAGAGAAAAAACAGGCGATCGCCGAGAAAGTGAGACGAAAGTGAAGCAAAAGTGCGAGAGGGTTGTCAAACAAAGTGCTTCTCCGAGTTACAACTCCGAGAGAAATCGCTTCCAGGACTGAAAATAGCAACGGCCATCGTGTCGATCGCCTATCTAATTCTGCTCGTCATCACTTTACTGTGCCATGAATAATGCATCCCGACGCAGAAAAAGCAAACGGCTTTTTCATAATAAATTACCAGTGAGAGCGTTGCTGGCGTGTACAGAATGCTGCATTGCGCATTGCACAGCTATTCATTCCAGATGTTTTGTTTGTTCTTCACGAGCTTCCCGGTTGATGTTGATCGAACGTGCGAGTACCGCGGACTGTAAATCGAGAACCGAATGACATTCTCTGTTTAGACATTAACTGAGAGTCTGTCTGCAAGCACAATACATGCTCCTCGCGCCTCGCGCAACCTCCCCCGCCCGCCGAAAAGAATGCGTCGACTTGCATGCAAATGAGGTCTCGACTCTCAACAATACTAGCAGCATCATCAACAGACTATCGAAAGCTCGACTAATGTTACATTAATTATGTGATTCGGCGGTTGCAGCGCATTTGGCTTGATCGGGTGTTTCTACGACAAATGCCGTGACTGTCGTCGCGACGACTCGAGAACTCGAGAGCGCTCTCCCTTTACAGGGTTTTCAAACCCTGCTTCTTCTCCTTCCTTGCTCGTCTATTCCTTCACAAGCTTTGATTCTCATCATGACAATAACGCCAGCAACGAAACGAAGCTATGCAATCAGAAACCCGTTCAATAATTACGATTGCCATGACTTCGGAAGAAGAAAAGAGGACAAAGCAACACAGCCTGAGAGGTTCCTCGCACGGCAATGCGAAGCAGGAAGAAATTCTGTCTCAACTGGAGGAACAGCTTACGGATGCCGGCTTTGAAGCCAACCGAAAGGAACATCGTGTGCTCAAAAGGTATACAAGGCACAACTAGAGTCGCTACGTGATCGCTTTCCGTCGGACAACATTCGGAATAGTCGCGTCGGACTATTCAAGCCTATTCCGGTGCATCCGCCCTAAGCCCTTCAGAATCAAACGAAGTCGTTGTCGCAGTGCATCTCCTTCGATTACAACGAGTACTTCAATGACGACGACGTTGTTTATTTGGATGTCGTTCGAACAGCTGACATGATTTCACTGCCAAGGACCTTTGTTCGCGCGGTCCCCGTGAGCTGTTGCATTTCAATCCTTCGCAAGTGAATGCTGCCATTGTGACATGCGGTGGCTTTTGTCCAGGTATCAACAATGTCATTTCTGAGTTAACGCACAGTCTCTACAGTGTCTATGGCGTCCACCAGGTCTGGGGCATTCATGGAGGTTTCCGCGGATTCCTCGGTTTGAAAGATTTGCGCCGTAATGTTTGATCCATAGACTACGGAGTCGATATCGACTGCTATTAACCGGAACGTTCGATTAATGGAGCGGGGACAAGGAACAATTTACCAAGGCCCTAAAATTGAATAAAACGTTGGATGATGGCTCGAGATAGACTATGCACAATTCCTTATCTTATTTCATTGCAAGCAGTCGGAGCATGTCAGCAGCTCCTGGGACACGAAAAAACAAGCGGAGACTATAGCAAAGCGCAAGTTGCATCGAAGAAGCATGATAGTCCGTCGACTCTTTCATTTCGGAAGATGAGTGGAGTTGAGAGGTCTCTTCGAATTCAAGCATATCGTCAAACAAAGAAGGCGTCTCAAGTCGAATCCTGTCAAGAATTCGATTAAGTTGTCGGTGCTGAATTTCCGCATGAGTAGCAACTAGCATTTCTTGAACAATCGGTCGTACTTCTTGAATGCGCTTCGTGCCTCCCTGATTGAATGCAAAGTCCACTGACCGCTCAATAGCATCGTGAGATGCAATTACACGCATTTTATACCAGCGAGTGCAAGCAGAAATAGTATCTGTGACTCTTCCTCGTCCAGTTCGGAATACTCTGCTACTTCGGTACACTCGTCGAAAATGTCAAGATAACGACAGCTATCCTCGATTGGGTACACCCAGTCCCCTTCACGCGAACTTTTGTGCCGTGCAACAATTTCATCTTGGTCTAGATCGTCGAACTGTAGCCAGTATCGGATGTACGCATACGCCTCGTCATCTCGGTTCAGGTAAAGAAAAATAAACGCAACTAGAAAACGGACCGAAAAGAACCTTTTCCCAGACCTCTTTGATCTCGCAATCGTACGCTGCCTCCCAAAGTCCGCCAGGTTGTTGCGAGCGAAGATGTAGTTCATTGTCGGAGCTGACAACGCAAACTGGCCCACCCGTGTCTCAAACATATTCTCGGTTTCTCCATTTCCCCTCGAAAACAACGCGTCAAAGCGGTGCAGCCATGTTCTCTACCAGTTTTACTTCAAAGGCAATCTCTTGGCAGAATTGGCGGTGATGATTGCAGTGCTTCCTTTGGCATTGCGTACTGCAATATCATGTCACATGGCAGCGTGAACAGCGCTTGAGCGCCGAGGTAGCTGTGCTTGTGTTGCTATTCGTATTGGCATGACAATCAGTAGCAAAGCAATAGGGTTTCTCTTTCAAATACTCGTTAGAAAGTACATCCGTATGGCATCGCTACATGCCGCCTCCATTCTTTATCCGCTGAGGACACACGGCGTGAGAAAATACCTTGTTCTTTATCCGTTCGAGCCACCACGATAAGGGAGAAGATGCCCGAGAAGTGAACGAAATGAGTGCTCGTGCTCGTCTAGCAAGCTTTGTGTGAGCAATCCTTCGTTTCTTGTCAAAGACAAACACGACCGTGAACTTTTTGGACCGTTTTGTGAGTGTCATAGTTTTTCCTTACAACATACAACAGACAACCGTGCATTACCAAAACAGCAAAACAGTTTGGTACTGACGATGTTTTCAGACGGGTACTTATTGTGTCCAGTAGCGAAATAGTTTTGATTTTGATACTAGATAAGACCGCACTGCTACCTGCTACTCGATGGTTTAAAAGAGTACATCCTTTTTTAGTACCAGAATCGTTTTGGTATTGGCAAAACGGTACTCGGCAACTACCAACTACAACTACATCACTTGTCTCTTGTACCTTGTACCGAAACAATTTCGGTATACGGTATACGGTATAAGGTATGGGTATAAAGCAAAAAATACCAAGAACGGTACTCGATTTCAGAAAAGTGTACATCCATTTAAGTACCAAAATGGTTTTGCGACTTTGCTACTGACGAAATTTCTCAGACTGGTATTGACCCGGTACTGAAAATTGTTGAACCGTTGAGCGCTTCTTTCGCCTTTGTTTGCTTGTTGCTCGCCTCAATGACAAGTAAAAACATGTGGCAGAGGAAGTCATTCGACTTGTCTTTTCGTTTGCGTTTGCGTGTGTGTTTTCCTTATTCAACTCCTTCTCTCTACAACCAATCGTCCTTCTTTGAAAATGGGAAACACGCAAGGCTCGGCCGCATATCAGGACGTGAACGACGACGAAAGAAACAACGACAACAGTCTTGACGACGACGATGACGCTTTAGATCCGTTTGATGGCATTGATACCGTCGGCTACCGCGTATTAGAGTACAACCGAATTCACCTGCTTCGAAGGCCGGATTAGTCTCGTTTTGGATTTTTAGTGGGCGCACAAGGCCAAATGCTCTTGGGAAGTGGCGAAGGCTTGAAACCGGGCGAAGAATACAATGATGTTGATTTGCCGGCCTTGTTGAATGAGCACAAAGAAAAGGCAATGGAATTTTGTAAGTGTTATTATTGTTGTTATTGTTTGAAATGAGAGGCAAATGTAGTCGGAAAGAAATAGCGAATCGTTTCGCTGCTGCTTGCTGCAAAATAATTGTCTGTTTCTGAATATGATCTCACTCTTATTTCCTATTTCCGCTCCTCAGTGGTATACAATATGAAGAGTCAACAAGCTCGATTGGTGCAACTGACACCCAGTGATCAATGGGGCGGTGCTGGTTTATTAGGCGTCACCATTCGACTGGACAATTACGCTGGCGCCGAAGATCGTCTCGTTCGTATATTAACCGTCCAACCTCAATCCCCGGCCGCCATTGCTGGTTTAGTGCCACTAAAAGACTTTTGTTGGGCACCACGCACCAAACACTCCAATCCACTGCCGAACTGGCGACCTTGTTGCGACAACACGAAGATCAAGTGGTGGAATTGTACGTGTACAATACCGATTCCGATATGGTGCGTGTCGTTGCTTTGATGCCGACTTTGGATTGGGGTGGCCAAGGCTTGCTAGGCGCCGAAGTGGGAACAGGATATTTGCATCGCTTGCCGTCTTCGGCGCGTTCAACCGAAGGAACGAGTGTCGAACGCAAAGTGCGCTATGTGGGTGTCGCGCCGACGCAATCCCAATCCGAACCACCAACACTGACGCGTACTCTCTTGGAAGTAGAACCACAATTGGAAATGGAAGTCGATCAAGGCGACGACGACGACGACGATGAAAGTGATGATGAAAGTGCCGAAGAAGTGGAAATACCCAAAAGCAACCGGCGGCGGTGTCATCATCGACTGTCACCGATACTCCAGCAACACGAATAACAGAGTCAACAACGACTACATTGCAACTACAACAGCAACAAACGAAGCAGAAGCACTCTTTCAACGACCTCCTTCTCAATCAACGTCACTGCCATTTCCACCGCCGCCCAAAATGCATTCCACATCCTAGAATGGAATGAATCAGAAGTCATGAGTATAATGTAGCGACGCAACTGTTAACTATTGAAACATTATTATTAGTTTCCGTTCGAATGATATTCAGTTGTATTGATAATGAATCTTCCTTTCATTCATTCATTCACAACTCAAGCACTCAACAACTGCTGCAACTTTCCCGACTGATGCGCCGCTTGCGTATCATCATTTCCTCCCAAATGCTGTCCCTTGACAAATACATTGGGAACGGTACGTTGACCCGTCATTTGTTGCAATGCCGCTTGAATGGCATTTCCATTTGTCATTTGATCCAATTCGTGGACTTTGTGAGGGATTTGCAATTTCTGCAATTGTTTTGTTTGTGGCGGTGCAGTACGGGCAGAACGATTTGGACCTGTTTGGTTGAGAAGAAGAGAACAGAGAAGTAAAGACCGTTGTGAGTATATATTGAAAGGGAAATTACACGCATTCCTTGCGTTCTCTTCCATGTAATCTTACCATACAACGACGGAGGACGCGTCGTTCTCGGTCTGTATAAACTGTTTGAGATCGGTGCTCATGTTTGTAGTAGTAGTTGTAGTTGTAGTTGTTGTACTAGTTGATGCTTTCGAAGAGGAACTTCCCATGAAATAATAAAAGGAACAAGCGAACAGTATTCCCAATAAACTCAACAAATAATAGTGATAATGAGAACGAATAATGCATTGTGAGAACGCTTTGAATTGATGATGCATTCGATTCAATCGATCTTCGATGACGTTCTCTTTTCCGATCAAACGAAACAAAAAAGACTGCGCAAGCATTTTCAAGAAAAAAAACGAGCGGGAAAACGTGGCGCGCGCTGCTGCTGCGTCCTTCAAGGGCGAATAAAACGGACTTCGTACAGACCGTAGTCTGTCCGTGTCTGCGTGTCATGTATTTCGAAAGGACGCTCGCTCTCGATTTTATGTTTCGACAAAGTCCAAAAATCACCATGAGAAAAAGATGCGCTGAGATAATAATAATAGACTACCAGTATTCGCCGCTTGCCTTTTTTTGAGATCATTTACTTACTTATCCGTACCATTCATACCTTACTGATTACTATTTGATTCAACCTCCGCCTCAAAACACTTGCACACTCGCAACAAACACAAACAAAATTATTGTTATGGCATCACTCGCACACGTTGAGCACCGCAATCAAGATGCGACGGTCTATGTCGGAAATTTAGATTCAACGTGTACCGAAGAATTGTTAACGGAACTATTTGTTCAAGTCGGACGAGTGCAATCCGTTTACATGCCCAAAGACAAATTAACGGGGACACACAATGGTTATGGCTTTATTGAATTCCTGGATGTCGTTGAAGCCGATTATGCCATTACGGTTCTCAACATGATCAAACTCATGGGACGGCCGTTGCGTCTCCAAGAGTTCGTTGCAAGATCAGTCGTTACCGGACATTGGTGCCAATTTGTTTGTGGGAAATTTGGATCCCCACACGGTCGATGAGCAATTGTTGCACGATACCTTTTCGGCCTTTGGGACACTCACGAAACCGCCCTTTTGCCACGAGATGAACACACGAATCAATCCAAAGGATTTGCGTTTGTGTCGTACGAAAACTTTGCTTCGGCGGATACGGCGATCGAACTCATGAATGGGCAATTTCTCGGAAATCGACAAATACAAGTCCAATTTGCGCTCAAGAAGGATGCCGAAGGGAAACCGACGAATGAACGACATGGAACTCGAGCCGAGCGCATGTTGGCGGAAGCACAGCAACGGCATGTCGCGGCCGGTCCGACCTTCTTTCGGCCCAATCACATGTTTGCGAGTGCTGGAAATGGTGGAGGTGCTGTTCCGCCTCCTCCGCCCCTCCGCCACTTCCATTGACGACCATGCCTCCCCGCCGCCGTACGTATTACTTATGAATTGTTGTTTGTGTATTCATTTGCCTATGTTAGTTTGTATCTCATTCTCTCATTTTTTCTTTCGTGTCAACAGACCGCCGCCGCCATCGATTCCGCCACCACCTCCGCCAACAATGCCTCCTCCACCTCCTCCGATGATGCCTCCACCTCCTCCGCCGCCGTCCATGTAAAGAGCATAACGATCGTTTCTTAAAACAGTTCGTGTCTTCATTCTGTCAGAAGCTCTGTTGATCTGTCAGTGAGGAAGTTGATCAATCAACACGGAATTCTCTTAAGTCGTATTGTGAATTGGTTCGGCTCCTTTGTCTGTCATTTCGCTGCGTGATCCTCTAGAGTTGTATATCTCAGCTATCTATCAAGAGGAATGGACAATAGTAACGTGTGACAATGAAAATTTTAATGAAATGGGCGTCAGAACTAATCCATCTAGCATGCATTTAAACTGTGAGATCGCATTCCTCTGCGTCTCTCGTTCGACTTCTGATATTGTCGAGAGGCTGGCTCTTCGAGAATAGCCCGACATACTTCGAGGCAAGAAGTAGTCTTCAATAGGGCAGTCGCTGCTCGCAAAGTCGAGCGATGACGATGAAGATGAGCATTCGGGGTTGGAGAAGTCTTGGTGCAACGCTCCACTTTGATACGCTCGGCGGACCGCATCGTAGCCGCCCAGATGAGTGTCATCAACAAACACAATAGGTAAAGTAGCGTGGGAAGTCAGCCGCCGAAGCTCGCGCTGAATTTGTTCCCCGTTACTGTAATCGTCCAATTCGTGTACGACGACTCCAAATTGTTGCAGTATTTTCTTGGTCGCCGCACAGTATGGACTATTGCGAACACTCCAAAGAACGATGCGATGCTTTCTGTTCTCATCTTCTATGAATGCTCGAACGTTGTCTTGTGGGAGACCTGACAAGACGTTGACTTGCGATGAAATGCTGTCGTTATGAAGTTTGAATTGGTTCATTGTTGAATGGTTTATGGCGAGATGAGGGTATGGCAAGAATATGAATATAATTTCAACTGCTGTTTACTCAGCTAAAATATGCAAGCTATCGAAGCGAACAATACTACGGTATCGACAAGCAACACCAAGGACCAAGTGAGAATGAAACAATAATAACAAGCAACCCATCATCGGAGAAACACGTTAGTTTCGGCGTTTTGCGTTTTCCAGTTCCCACCTGTTCTCCATAAAAAATAATCCGAAATTTTCCCTATGATTTCGACTGTACATGGACATGAAATTTGCGGGAAAACTTTTGTTCCCATTCCATTGCGCAAGTACCAAGTGACTCGATGGTTCCATGGCGCAGTCCGAGGTCACACTCGTGTCGTACTTCCACCATTACTGTCAATCGGATGGTCGGCCACGTGAACCGTAGATCGTAGTCTAATCCTGCATGGCCCGACGTTTCTGTGTTTCTGTGTTTTGCTGTGGGAGTAAACGTGAAACAGTTGACAGTTAAAGTTGCTACTTGTCACGTCTGGCATACCAAATGAAGGCATAAGGCATAGCCTTGCAACTTGATAGTTGGGGACTTGATTCTGTTGGTCGATTTTGGTACAGTTTGGGCTGCTGTCCAAGATTTCCTCTTCTTGGAGCTTTGAATGTCCTTTGGCCTTTTGGCTCGGGCAACGAGCCTGAAAACTTTATGACTGCGACAAAATGCGAATGCAAGCTATACACTGCGAGACACACCCAATTCTATGGATCCCCGACGGAGGAAAGAGTGCAGCACCTGGTACGGTACCAGGTAGTCTTCTCGTTTCTCGTCGTTCGGGAGTCGGGAGCGGAGAGGTGGTCCGACTCCTCCGACTCCGACGGCAATGTGGCTCTATGGACTATGGACCGCAAATTCGTCTCTATTGTAAAGAAAACGTTTCACAGTTAGCGCATGCTCAAATGCTAATTATCTTGTCATGAGCATATAGCACTCTAAAAGTGCAGAAAGGCTTGCAGCAGCAGCTGAACGAAAAATGTCGTGGATTGTGTCATTTTCATGACCTCCTCTGTTCAGTCACTCGCATGCGAGAAATTCACAGAGAGCGATAAGCCATTCTAGCCGGAGATGGATTCGGGAATCATAATCGTCCTATACCATCGATAATCGATATCCCAGTGAGGAGTCTTCATTCTTCATGGCTTGCGATGACAAAAGTTTTGCATCGTCGAGTAATTTGAGTGATGCTGACATTTTCGTGTCGCACTGCCCGCCTATGATTTCATTCCTGAGTATTTTAGACACGAGGATGACGAAAGGATGACTTTTTCCTTATTAGCATCGTTTTTCGTTGTTCGGTCATCACTTGCGCCATTCTTTCTTTCTGTCTCATTTGACAACATCCTTGTGAACAAGACCTTCATGACTACAAAAGCATCTAAATACTTACATTTACAATAGCTTCTTTTCCATGGTATTTGTGACACCGAGGAAAGGACGCCTCGGAGCGTCGTCGCACAGCAATAATAACGGACTCATGAGAACATGTGTGATGGCCACTATTCTTGGCCTGATGGTATTTTATTTGGGATTCTTGATCGGTTCAACCTCTAAACTCTTGATATCGGAAAAAGAAATTCAGCGGAGAATAGAAGAAGGCATCAAGAATCACATTCTCAAGCTTCAACTCGACAATACTCCTTCGATCAAAGATGATACTGCCAGTCGGTTTCCTCCTTCGGTGCAAGGGATCGCCACAGGCGTCGCGAGAGTTCCTCGAACGGATTTTGCAACTACTTTTGATATGGGTGTTCCATTGGATCCGGATACACCCAACAACAATGAAGTTCTTATATTTTACAGCAGCGAAAAGCTCATCCAAAGGATCTTTACAAAGCGGCCGAAGCGTCTTCGCAAACGACAATCCCTACTCTTTCATCACGAGAAGCTACCGCGAATTGCGAATATCTCAATGTCATTTTGACAGATTTTAGCAATCGCAAACAGTGTGTCGCTCTTTTGGTCAGTACGAAGCTTTTCACATTCAAAAGTTTATGCGATTGCCCGAAGACGGCGGCAAATTGGATGCGTCGGCGCCGCTACGACTCGTCAATCGCGGAGCGCAATCCTCGGGACGCAAATCGACCAAACCACCGTCCAAAGAAGATACCATCAAATATTGGGAAATTCTTCGACAGTATTTAGGTAGTTTGGACTCGGTGCTGGCGCAATTGAAACCAATTGCAGAAAAGTGGCAGTCAACAATTCCATTGTCGTCCTCGTATGTAACTTGGGACAATCCGAACTACTTCTCAATTTCATTTGTGCGGCGCGAAGCAAAGGCATTAGTTTGCAAGGAGTATTGGTGTTTGCGACGGACGAGGAAACGCGCGATTTGGCCATTGCCAACGGCGTAGCTGCGTTTTACGATGAAACCAACTTTGGAAACATGCCCAAGGAGGCAGCAGGACGATATGCCGATAGTACATTTACCAGCATGATGTTGGCAAAAGTGTATTGTGTGCAAATGATTAGCATGCTGGGATATGATATTCTGTTTCAAGATGTGGATATTGTGTGGCATCAGAATCCACTGGACTTTTTTCACAACACCAACAATCCAAACTATGGCTTCGACGCATATTTTCAAGATGATGGCAATCACGGTTTGTTTTATGCGCCTTATTCGGCGAATACGGGATTCTATTACATACGAAACAATGACAAAACTGTCCATTTCTTCAATAGCTTTCTCATATCGGGAGATTTGATTTTTGCGACACAGCCACCAAGTGCCATTGGTGGCCTTGTTGACAGAACACGCCTCGATGTATGGTCTTCGCGTGAAAATATTCGCTCGGACGGAAAACGAATTTCCGGGAGGTCATGCCTTTCATCGACGGAAAGAACTCATGAAAGATATCATGGCTGGTATCGAGAAACCGTATATCTTCCACATGAGCTGGACGCACAGTAAGGACAATAAGATCAAGTTCTTCCAGCAACTGGGAGAATGGTATGTACAAGATCAATGCGTTCAGCAACCCGTGGCTGCGATTGCTGGCACTGATACGGAACTAGTATTGCGCGGTGACAAGAGTCTTCTGGACACTTGTTGTGTACGAGACCCTGTAGTTGTTTGTCACTACCGAGACAAACCAAGCAAGATACCTTGCAAAGACAGTCCACCAATCGATAACGGAAAGCCATCGTTTTGGTAGAAGCAATAATCATAAATTTTCACGTCATCCTAGAATGAAAAAAGAAAACGGCTCTACAAAACAAAATCCTAGTCGTTCATTGAGAATCTAATAGTTGATCCGCTTACTACAACTATTCATTCTGTTGGAGCTGATGGTTCGCTCTCCTCGACAGGAAGTTTACGTTTCAGTCCTGTAGCTCTGGCTTTTGGTCCCCAATTGGCTTGCGGATTTTGAGGGAATCGTCGAATGTCTGATTTCTTCGGATTGGGCAAATCGGCTGGAATTGTGAAATCGATTTGCGTTTTCGGTTCCACAGAACGCATTTTCAACGCACTGGGAGATGCTTTCTTGGGCGGCGGTTGCGTTTGGCACCATGTTCGCATGATATCCCACACCACTTCGCTGGGAGCATCCGTCTTGACAGCTTCTGGTTCCTTGTGATAGCCTGACACTTTGTACCCTGCATTGATCAAAGCAGCTTTTACTTTCATCATGGGCGGTGAAGCTACCGCCATTGCTTTGGCCAAACTGGGCAATTTGTAAAAGAGCGGAGTATCGAGTTCTTCGTAACAACTCGTAAGCAATCCTTCGAGTCGATCCTTGGTCGACAAATGTTGCATTTTGTGCAACTTTTGTAATGCTTTTGGAGTACATCCTTGTCATGCAAAGGCCCCAACCACATGGGGCCACCCATTTTCCAATGGGTTTCATCAATGGCCGATTGGAGCGACGGAAGGCGCCCCGCTTGATACACAGTGTTCTTACTTCCCCATTTGTCCAGCCGGTGTTACACAAAATGTCGGGCACTGCGTCGATTGAAACACATAGCCTGTCGTCAAGGACAGATCATTGACAGTTGCCTTGCTATTGTGTATTTCCACAAAACTCGAACATAAAGTCCACACCGACTGACAAGATAGGACGCATCGCACGTCCGTATCTCGCCGCCGATTTGGAAATGCTATCCAACAAGATGCGAACGGCCACTTCCTGCAAATAACCCGCTCGTTGCACTGGCATACTGCCATACCGCCCAAAGCACGTTTCCGGATGACTGCCTCCCAAGGCGGCCATGTCGGTGCACGTGACGCAAAGCAAGCCACCATTTTCGACACACTGCACAGCCCCATCCAAAAGGAAGCTGCCGACCCGTACGGATCCAAGTCAATGACATGATAGTGCGTCGAATACATGACAGCCCGAGCATCCGCTTGCTGAATAAAAACCCCGGTCCATCTTTTGATTCCGCCAATCGCTCTTGCAAATTGTTTTCCTTCAAATTCATATGCGCCCGCTCGACAGCCGCTTCTTCCAAATCATTAATCGTCACATGTTGCACATTCTCAATTTCTTGAAAATACCGCATCGACCGCAATCCCGACGCTGCAAGTGCATCGAGAATCCGAATTCCTTGATAAGGGGAATCTTGTCACTGTGATTTCGTTTTTCTAATTTGTCATGATGCCGCTGTTGCAATCGTTCTTGAAAGAGCGCAATCATCAAAATACTCAAATCGCGATTCTGTACTTGGACAGGATTGTAAAAGACGGCTTGTTCTTGATCAGCCGGATAACACATGCGAGTGGAACCTTCAGTAATGGTTTTGAAGGATTGTTGTTCGACAGGAGGAGCCGATGATGCATTGGACAACGACGACGACATGGTGCGAAAAGAGGGTCGTCGCAATAGAAAGCGAAATGTTAAGGAGCGAACAATGGTAGACTAGTATGTTAATCGAATGAATATTAATAAATGAATGAGTGAATTTGTGTTGTGTGAATCGTACTGGTGTAACAAGTCTAGCAACATAATTCTTAGCTTTCGAATGGATGGACGGATAATAAGTGAACCATTCTTTTTTGGAAGGAAGGAAACGGAACGACAACCTTCGTACGGACGCACAGACCTTCGCGGACTGCCGGATCAGCGATCGAGCCGTTGTTTTCTGATTATGGTTCGTGGTTATAGAAGCGTTATTGACGGTACTGGCTTGTATCACAATGAAAGTACTTTTGTCTTTCACGGTCATTCCGTAGAACCTGGACTTCCGAATCTCGTTCCCGACGAAATTTCGATCGTGCGTTGAGATCTGGCGATGAAGAGCGTTGCAAGTGAAAATGAATGCTGTCAACTCAATGAAGCGCTCGAGAAAGAATCTAGAATAATAAATAACAACAACATTGTTCTTGGTGTTTCCTTATCTTTTGTAACATGAAATTCACTGGTACGTAAACAAAAGAGATGACTAATAACGTGTGCAGCGAAAAGCGATTATAATATTCTTTCGATTGATTCGATCAGTTCGCTCATAGTTTACTTTATTCGCATGTCTCTTCTTTTTCAACCGACTGCAGCTGCTTCAGCTCTTCTCTTGAGCGCCACCTGGTCGGCTGCGACTGCTGCCGTCACGAAAATCCCTCTCCACAAACGTCCCGATGAAGAAATCATTCAAGCTTACTTTTGCGAGAACAGAAATTCAATTACGAAACATCATCTACACGGCAATTGCGCGGTAATAGCGACGCCCTCGAGCGCAGTGAATCCGAAATTATCAACGATTACGCCAACGCACAATACTTTGGTTCCATTTCCATTGGAAGTCCTCCGCAGTCCTTTTCTGTCATTTTCGATACCGGCAGTTCCAATTTGTGGGTCCCCAAAGTAGGTTGCACGCACTGCGGTAATCCGTTCTTTGGAAAAAAAGAGTAAATACAATCATGATTCGTCGTCTTCTTATGAAACCGACAATGCAGACTTTGAAATCATGTACGGATCGGGGAGTGTATCGGGATTTTTCAGTGTCGATAGTGTCACTTTGGCACAAGATTTGGTCGTCACGGAACAACGATTTGCGGAAATCACCGATGCGGGTGGATTGGGACTCGCCTATGCTTTGGGAAAGTTTGATGGGATCTTGGGATTGGGATTTCGATCCATTTCAGTCGGTGATACTCCCACAGTGATGGAGAATGCCTTGAAAGAAAATGTCATTGATCAACCCATCTTTAGCTTTTATTTAGAGACAATGGTCCAGGAGAGTTGACCTTTGGAGGATACGATTCGAGTAAATTCACGGGTGACTTGAAATATGTCAAATTGCTATCAGCGACCTACTGGGAAATTGCACTCGATTCCGTGTCGGCCGGATCGTATCATTCGTCCGACAATACCGATCAGAGTCCGATTACCGCCATTGTTGATTCGGGTACCTCGTTGATTACAGGTCCCAAGAAGGACATTGCTGCCGTCGCACAAGCCATTGGGGCCAAACCAAATGTCATGGGACAATATACAGTCGATTGCAATACGGTGGATGCAATTCCGGATATTGTCTTTACGATTGATGGTCGAGTATACCGTTCCGGGAAAACAGGCCGTACTGCAAGCGCAAGGCACTTGTTTGTTTGCGTTCATGGGTGTTGGTGCGTATCATGAAACCGGTTTCTTTTACATGATTCATATTTGTTGATTTGTTTGCTCATACTTGTCTTTTTCTCTATATTTCTCTTGACAGACTTTCCCAAACCTGGACCGCAATGGATCTTGGGAGATGTCTTTATGCGCCAGTATTACACTGTCTTTAACTATTTGGATCAGACGGTTGGTTTTGCTCCAGTAGCTCACTAGTCAAGGAATGGGGTTGGTCTTTCGTCACGACTCGTCATTACAACCCGGTCCATTAGCTGCATTTTACACATATATATTCTTAAGGAGAAATTTCTTATGTTAGTTGTTTTGTCGAAGCTGTTTTTGTGGAGACATGCAACCTTGAAACCCGCTATTGTGGTTCTAGTTGGAGGTCATTTGCTAGCGAAAGCTCGTGGCAGTATAGCTCCATGTAGCCCCTGAAACAGCCGCGATCCAAAAGCAATTTTTTAGAGACATTGTTTGACGCTTTCCGCTTCGTTATCCGACGGTAAAGACGAGTACTCTACAGAAACTACGGGCTCTAGCGAAAGGGTCTCTTTGTTTTAAAAATATGTAATCTTTTCTTTAATGGCGGACCGTCTCGAGTGAGCTGCGAACTAGTACGGAGTATGAAGCAACTTATTCTTGCCGACCTAGCTCTGCTCGCAACCGGAGGTGCAAAACCTCATTCAATAAATGTCAACGGCTCTAGTCCGGCACCCAGAAATGATATCAAAGAACGTTCGACAACAAGTATACATCCGTTGAAAAGTAATACATATCGTGATCGAATACCAGACATCCGACTGTGCCGTATTCAGTGGTCATAGTGCGTTGTTGGCATCGCGAGAATGAAGCACGGGGACAAAAAAGCGACAAGAGTGATGAGACGGCCGATGCGTTTTGACAAAACAAAACAAAACAAAACAAAAGGAAGTCTTTGTTCAGCAATTGTAAACAAACGCTTGTTCTTTCTTAGCTGTTTGTACGGCAATAAACGACAGAGCTACAGATTTAAGAAAAAGAGAAGATAATCGATTCTATAATTTACAGTCGACAAGACAAATAAACGCATCATCAACATGGCGACAGGAGGACTGAACTTGTCGAGCGAGTTCTTTCAGCTTCTCAAGGCGATTGGTGAATCCAAATCGAAGCAAGAAGAAGACCGCATCATTGCCAAGGAAGTTGCTCGATTGAAACAGAAAATGGAAAGCCCTCCGGCGCATCAAACGGGTGCGCAAGCGGCCTTTACGAATCCCAAAAGTTGGCCAAGGAGTTTCTAGTGAGGTTGCTGTATGTTAGTATGTTGGGGCATGACAATAGTTGGGGACTAATTCGTGTAAGTAGACTGCAAAGAGGCAGTACGAAAAGAAATTAGTGTCTGCTAACCCTGCACAATACATTTCTCTTTTTTTTATTTTTCACGCAGGCCGTGGAAATGGCGGCATCCTCTTCGTTATTTCACAAACGCACAGGATATTTGGTCTGCGGTGCCTGTTTGCCTCCAGATCATGAGTTTCGTTTCATGTTGGTCAATCAGATGCAACGGGATTTGTCGTCGGCGAATGTACTCGAGTGCAGTGGTGGTGTTTTGGCTTGTACGAGTATCATTACGTCCGACATGGTCCCTGCAGTAGCCGGTGAAGTGACGAAACTTTGTCGCATGACAGTGCGACGATTCGAAAGAAAGCGATTCTGTGCTTGCAGCGATTTTATCAGTTAGCACCCGAAGTTGTCACGCAAGAGGAAATGAAGAAACATGTCGAGAAAGCATTGTGTGACAAGGATCCGGCCGTCATGGGAAGCACACTCAACGTAATTGAGAGTTTGTCCCTCGAAAACAAGGCACTGTTTAAGCACATTGTTCCGAGTTTGGTGGCTATCTTGAAACAAATTGGAGATCGCCGATTGCCTGCGGAATACGATTACCATCGATTGCCCGCGCCGTGGATGCAAATGAAGTTGATTCGGATATTGGGCATTTTGGGACAAGCAGATGTCGTCGCGAGTCAGGAATGTACGAAATATTGAACGACGCCATGAAAAGGCCGATACAGGCATCAATGCAGGCTACGCCGTGGTGTACGAGTGTGTGAAAACGATTGTTTCCATTTATCCCAATGCCGCACTTTTGGATGCTGCTGCGGAAGCCATTAGTCGATTCATTCAAAGTCGATCACACAACTTGAAGTATTTGGGTGTTACAGGACTGGCCATGATTGTTGAGTCCCATCCCAAGTATGCAGCGCAACATCAATTGGCCGTGATGGATTGTTTGGAAGATCCCGATGAAACGCTGCAAATCAAAACGTTGGATTTGTTGTATCGCATGACCAATCCGGTCAATGTGGAGTTTATTACGGATAAACTGGTGCATTTCTTGAGTCAAACCCCGGATTTGTTCTTGAAACAAGTTCTCACCGATCGCGTGTGCAAGATTGCCGAGCGATATGCCCCGAACAATGCGTGGTACTGCAAGACGATTACCCAACTACTGCGAGTGTCGGGTGATTTGGTACAGCAGGAAGTCGCGCAGAACTTGATGAGCTTGCTCGCGGAAGGAACGGGCGACGACGACGAGGAGAGTGACATGCTGTTGCGCCAAACGGCTGTAGAAATGATGGTCAAACAGTTGTACTCGGAACACGCCGGAGCATTGCCTAGGATCTTATTGGAGACCATGGCCTGGTGCTTGGGAGAGTATGGATATTTGAGCGCCGAATCGTCGCTTGACATGTTGTTGCAACAGCTGTGTGATCTAGCTGAGACTCGCAGCTTACCGATCACGACACGCAAGTGCTTGGTGACTGCGGTAATGAAACTAGTTGCTCAGGCTGGCACTTGTCCTCCGGCTGCTGCTGCAGTGATTGACGAGTACACGCGATCAAAAGACATGGACCTGCAAGCTCGTTGTTTGGAATTTCAGACCATATTAACGTATTGTCCACAAATGCTACCCGAGATTTTCCCTGTCGATGCGTCTGCCGAAGATGTCCAAGTGGATCCTGATCTGAGTTTCTTGGATGGGTACGTTGAGCAATGTTTGCATCAAGGTGCGAAACCGTACGACGCTTCAATTTATGATGACGACGACGATGATGACGATGGTTACGGATACGGCGGTGGAAGTCAACCTGAGTCGTCGTTCAACATGACTCCCTATGAGAAACCGCAAACACCGTCGCAGGCCATGATGGCAATGGCTGGCGCTGGACAACTCCGTAGTGCGGCACAATCTACAAGCCTGCCTCCCGGTGGAGGTGGAGGTTCTGTTGTTACTCAATCTAAACCGGATGCTGCACCGCAGTTAAGCTTGAACACTCGTAATGTAGCTAATGTGTGGGGCAAAGGCGGTCTCGCTCCCGCGTCACAACCAGCACCAGCGCAAACAGCACCCGCCATGCATGTACCCGCTCCTGCTCCAGCGCCATCGTGGGGTGCACCGACAACGTCAGTGCCAGCACAGAGAGCCCCGGAACCTCCGCAAAACTGCCGAACAACGAGAACGCGAGCGACAAGCTGCTGCCTTGTTTGGTGGAATTGTTCCTGGAGCAGCGCCCGTGGCACCTGCGATGCCACCACCTGTCTCTGTTCCTGTGCCTCCACCGGCCGCAGCAGCGCTTGCTCCTTCTCCGCCTCCAGCACCAGAAGTCGATTTGCTAGATCTATCTATTTGGGACGCTCCTGCCGCGGCTCCAGCGCCAGCTGTCATTTCATTTGATGTTGTGTCAGCCCCAGCTGCTACAATGGAGACTGTTTCCGATACGGAAGACGAAGCTGTTTCTGCACCTGTCCCCGCCCCGGCAACAACGGTGGACGATCCTTTGCCAGTATGATGGGAGGCATGCAAGACGAACCACTGGAATCATTCCTGCTGCATCTTCCAAGTTTGAATACAATGGCACTCCAATGGCTCCACTGAAGATCACTACAGCTCAATTTGGACAGCAGTGGGGAACCTGTCCAGCTACAGTGCCCACCTCAATTCGAACTACGATGAATTTAAGCGGTTTCCTTGCCAAGTTGGAAGAAATCGGCGCACATCCCGTCGAAGCTATTGCTGCATCGAATGAGGGCATTGCCGCTGGCATGATTGGCGGTGCCCAGTTGATTCTCATCCATGGCCGCGTGACAGGGACATCGGTTGAAATGACCATCAAAAGCACCGAACCTGGCATCGCTACATCACTAGCACTCTTTCTTTCCGCGGTGATGAACTAAATATTTAACCGGAAGGCTAATCACAAAGCGAATGCAAGGTATAGAATCTTTTCTTATAGTTGTTTTTAAAATGTCGCTTTTCTTCGTTTTAAATATTGTTACAGCCTCCATGAGGGTCAAAAAGCTGCTTCAAGTTCATTGTGAAGAAGACGGAGAGTTAGAGAAAAATAGTTCCACATCATTTGTGAGCTGCAAAGCTTCTTCGATGATCGAGATGAGGAACTGTCGATCGCAACCTGAGCGCTCTTTCGGCTTCATACGAAAGTTTGAAGGCATCGATTCAAGCATTGCGAGGTCATGAAGCGAAAGAGCATCAGTAGAAGTGGAAGGCGAAGCATTTGTAGTATTTGTGCAAGTGCTCATGATGATGATAGGACAATATTTTCAAACCTTTTGAAGGCAATACAGTAATATGTTTTCGAAACGATTTTCAACTTGTTTATTAATGCTTCGTTGTTGATTTATGTTCATTTCGCTTTTGTTGCCGCGACGAGGATTTGGAAACTTGAAACGTAAAAGCAATCTTGATCTTGCCGCACCTTTGCTACATTATACATTACACATAATAATCGACGCTGATTCACAGATGAACATTCTCGTTCCTCACGGCGAACTCTGTCCAAAGTGTCTGTTGTCAACTTGACACATTTCCATTTAGGCATACTGTACAAAACTATTCATGCTAAACTTGAGGAACACGGAACTGAAGGAAAGTAGGGAACCCTTGGCGAGACCAATCTTGTCGATACATGCGGAACAGCGACCTATACGAGTAGCCGAAGATAGCCCGCAATCGCAAAGATCACGCCGCACGCCGCGTTGCAAATTTCAAAATTATTGAAGCCTGTAACATTCTTTATAAAGTGGATGAGAATGTACAATGTACATCCGTTGTCCGTTGTCCCTTTCACTCGATGTCGGACGTCGGACCAACTTTATAAAAGTTAACCAGCGAGAAGCAATGAAACATGAAAGCCGACCCCGAACAAAAGTGCATAAATCATAAACCCACGCTAAAACTTTAACAGATCCAGCGAAGACAAACAATGCCGCATTTGATCGTGTGGCGATAAGTACAAAGTGTGTAGTTATTGTGCTCCGTAACCGTAACATGGAATTTCAAAATGAGACGTGCGACTGAGCGGCGAATCGGCGACTTGAGCTGTTGAAGTTGAAGGTTGCCTCCTAGAAACTAGAAACGCTAGATCCTGCATTCACTAACAGCAGGTTGATTGTTATGTGGATATGTGCGTTGCACTACTTTAGAGCGTTTTCAGACCTAGACTTCTGCGATTCGTCTGTTCACTGTAGGTTGCATCCGCGAATACAATGTGCAAAGTTTAAAGTTCAACTTCTTCTTCAAGGCTTCAACGACCTCGTCAAGAAACGAAATCGGGCGCCATGCTTTTGGTCTTGACGAAGCTACCCGAACCGAACCGAGTAAGCTCGGAATCATAAATGCAATGACCGTACAAAATAGGTGTTAACCGCTGAAAAAGCAGTCGTTTGAAAAGCGAGACAGAACTTGCGCGGCGACTTGGTTGCTGAAGGTTGCCTGTTGCCTCTCGATTCTTTGGCCTCCAGCACCGCAGGTGTCAAGTTTACTTGGTCATGCTTGAATCATTTGAAAATAGTTGGTAGTACTCACAAAGTATCAATGTATAAAATCATGATTACTCCTATTTGTTTATAAATTCGTGTTTGCAACAAACAAGATGCGCACAAAACCACAGAACCCGAACGCTCTTCCTTGCTGCAATTCTCTTTTTGCTTACTGACTGACTGACTGACTGTATTCACAGTTGTTCAATGTATTGTACGGCCTTCCCTTTCAATGATTCGTCAACATGGGAAGTCTGGCGCCATGCTTTTGATCTTGATGCTGCAGCAATTGACTGAGATTGCGGTAGTGAACTCCGCAATCGGGGCACTGATACGGATAATCCGGCACCGAGCTGTTATCGTAACCGCCGTACGTGATCATCGGAAGCTCGGTCATGAATCGATGCATGGCTCGTTTCTTGGAAGCAAATCGCCAGATTTGCTCACGCGCACACTCGCCGCCACCGCACTGCGAACATCCTCCATTTTCCACATGCTGCACCGCATTCGCTCCTGATTTGAAGCGACGATCGCCGCAAATAGGACAAGCGACGTTGCGAGGTCGATGCACTTGCATGTGCATTTCTAAATTATTGCGATTCTGAAAGGAGCGACCACATTCATTGCAACTGTACGTGCGATTGACGCATTCTTTGCACCGCGACGCACCGTCTCCCTTGTACCACTGACTGTCGCTGAAGCAGATGGACGACTTGGAGTCACCGCATTCGGCGCAGTAACGACGAGGACCGCTCACACAGTCGGAGCAACGCGAGTAGCCTGGTCCTTTGTTCCACTGATTGTTCGAGAACTCGTCGGGGTCGCAATTGTACCCGCAGTCTGCGCACACGCGGCCCATGTTGTTGTTGTTGAGTGTGTTTCGTCGTAATTGTGTGCTGAAGGTATCTTTACGCGCTGCTTTTGTGCGTTTCGAAAGAGTCTTTGATTGCTTTTAAAAGGAAAGTTTAGAGCAAACAAATGATTTGTTGTAAGAATAACAACGGCAACAAGATTATTATTATTTTTCGCTTTCTTGAACAGCGGTGATTACGAAATCTTTTTCCGCCTTGCTCATCATGCGCTCTCTTTGCGAGTTAGTGTTCCCGAGAGCAGCGAAGCGGATGAAGTCGAGACTATACCCAGTGCGACGTGTAAGTCACTAAAATAATTATTTGTCACGTTTACTCAGTCCTGCACCCTTTTCGGATTAGAATTGAAAATCACGGAAGTGATCGCGCGTACCGACAGACGATACGTACGCTTGCCAATAGAAAACTTCGACACCGCACCAAGAGGCCTAATTCTGGATGCGTGTGAAAGGGAAAACCTCTAGAAGTCAGGCTAACAAATAGAAATTATGAGCTTGTTATTCTGCTTTTGAATGAAATGTAAAAATGCAATGTCTGGAATCTAGTCGTTGTTCCTGAATCAATCGCACTTGAAGTCAACTGCTTTTTCATAGAATGAGTAGGCGTATCTTCAATGAAAAGTGACGGAAGTTCATGATTCGGGAACAAGTGCTCTAAAACCATAGTGGTGCGTAAAACGCAAGTGTGGAAGATGAATCATTCCAAGATGGAAGTGTGGAAGGAATGGACACGCGATGGCTTTTGTGTCGGGTCATGTTGGTGTGAAGGTTAAGGATAGGGTGGATGTGAGTCGAGTCACGGATGTACCACAACCCAGTGTATCGATGTTGACTCTCCCTCTTGACGATCGAAATGAGATTCCAACCATCATGAAGAAGAGTCACAACACACCGTCACATCCACTTCATCAACTTGGACCGAAGGTACTCGAAGATCTCCAAATTCATCATCTTGGTAAAAATATCTGCAAGATTCTCCTTCGATTCGATGTGCTTGACTTGACAAGTGCCATCGGCAATGTGATCACGAACCAGTGATACTTGACGGCGTAGAACTTCGACTGAGGCGTATCTTTCGGAGCGCTTGCGAGGCCCAATGCACCCAAATTGTCTTCAAAGATTACCGAATGCATGCGGGAGTTTGTCATCTCTTCCAGCCCAAGTGCCCTGCAAAGGTCGGCACAAATACTTCGGATCGGAATCAGATGACGCATGCAGATCGAAAGTGCAATGTACTCAGCCATCATCGTTGACAAGCAGATGGTGTCCATCAGCTTCGAATACCAAGTGAGAGGGCAACCGCCGAAGGTGATGACGAAGCCAGCGCGCGAGCGAACAGACTCTCTCGAAGTCGACGGAGCGCTTCCCCAAGTTCCAGCAAAGTCAGCATCAACGTACGCATCAATCCCCAGATTGTCATTCGGTTTCAACAAGATCCCTTTGTCCTTCGTATCTTGAAGGTACCTGGCGATTCGAATCAATGCGCGAGCATGCGACTTCTTCGGATTGGAAGTAAAGCGAGCGACTTGGCTGACCGCGAATATCGATATCAGGTCTCGTGTTGTTCGAAATGTAGAGAAGGATGCCAACAGCTTGGTGATAGTCCCAAGCTTCTTCCATTCGATCTTCATCTTCACAAGAACCCAAAGTCTCTCCAATGAGCGCAGGAGTCTTTTTCGCAGAACGTGCCTTATCATTGGAAAGGCCCAACACATCAATCAACCGTTCAATCAACTTCGTTTGTGTCAACTCAAAGCTTCCATCTTTCTCATGTGGCGTGACGACGATGCCAAGATACTGGGAAATTTCGCCTTCGTCTGTGACCGGTAGGCCTTCTTTCAAAGCGGCGATGAACTTGTCGATCTTGTCGTCTGAGGTGCCAATGATAAACTGGTCATCGACATAGCAACTCACTGAAATTCCATCTCCAAGATAAAGGCACGGATCTTTCTCGCATTTCGTCATTCCGATTCTTTCGAAGATCTTGTCGCAATGTTCATAAAAGAGCTTGGGAGCATCAGCAGCGCCATAAAGAGAGCGGTGCAACTTCACGCAATAGTCCTTGATATCGGCTCCTTCCGGCAACATTGCAAGAAGGAAGGCATGTTCTCGTAACCAATCGGAATCTCCATGTACTTCGCTTGTTTCAATCGAGCTTGAACGAAGGCATTTGCGATGTCAATACAGCGAGTGCGCAGTCCGAAGCGAGCAGCCAGAATCAACATCATTCGAATCGTTGCCCAATTGCCGACGGGAGAGTATTTCTGCGTCACTTCTTCTTCCAAATCCAAATCACCACCGAGACAGAGTCTTGCCTTGTATCGCTTG
>BROJ01000139.1:0-53075 GCA_026008555.1 Fistulifera pelliculosa | reverse complement strand
GGCGTAATCTCCATCTCACGAAGACGATGTTGTCACGAATCACATACGCCAACGGTGCCTCGTTGTCCCATAGACATTGGAGAGGTAATTAATAAATCCTCTTTCCACGACACCCACTTATTGGTATCGCCAGCTCAGCATCGCCGGCTTGTCAACCAACGACTGGTTGCTCCGGTTGTGCTCCGTTTCGTTCAACATCGCCTCCTGCCAGACCCTCAAGTCAGGAATGGTGAAATTATAGGCATCAATTGGGTTCCCATCGCTGGATTGTTCGACAATGAATTTAATTGCCGCTTTCAAAAGCGTCACTGCCATCGTCGAATCTTACAACCGCCGTCGCTGACGGAGTACGATGCAACCATTTGCCATCGCATCAATCTCAGCGCTAGAGTCAGCGCAACAACTTGAACGAATCCGGATCAGCAAAACCTCAAACACCAATGCATCAATCATCGCCGATATCGCAACCGCACTGCGCCAAGATGAATCTCGCCCTGCAACCCCTGCAGAGGACGGCTGGCGGATTCGGAAACCCTTCCGGAATCCGATACATGGTCGGCACATGCGCCGGAACCGCCTCTTCGCTTCGTTTGCAATTGCAACAAAGGCCACCTGCGGTGGGGCCTCGTTGGCCACCACCATGCGTGCGCGATCGCCATCTCAATTTGGGCGTTGATAGAAGTCATGATAACAAAGCTGAATAGAACCGATGGGTCTGATAAACTGTGTAATTATTGATAATCAATTGTATTGTAATGCAAAAGCAAAGACAAGATCAAATGATTCTCTAATCTTATTAAAAACAAGAAGTGAGCAACAAGAGATCGGCATTCTCTTGTCGCTGCCAATGGATTTGAGATCGTGTCACAGCATGACCGTCAACCGGCATCGGAATGCGTGGCTGACACCATCGATCCCGAACCCTATCACTACGGAAATCATTCAAGACGCAAAGAGACACTTCATAAGGTCGTCAAGGCAAAGAAAGTAGACATCGACATCATCATCAATATTACTCCGTATTATTGCCAAACAGAGCCTTCTCCAGCAGAGCATTCTTTTCAATAAGCGAAACATTGCATGGGCATCGAAATGGAGCTCACTGCAATGAGCTTTTCCAGTTATTCTGATAACAATCGTAGACCGTTTAGTCACATCAGCTGCTCGGACGACACAAACACGACAGGGTCGCTGCGGAAACGGAAAGAAGCGAAATGCAGCAGCGACCGAATAGCTCTCCGTTCCGACCATAGTCTTCGTACAGCTGGTCATATCTTCATTAAACGTTCAAAGTCAATACACAGCTCCATTTCGCCCTTTTACAAACGGAAATCACATGTCAAGTCGTCGCAAAATGCTTCTTTTTTTTGCGAATGGTGACGTGACGCCGAATGGACCTGTTACATGCCATGCGATTGAAGCGTGTTGGAGGAGAAAACGATCACAAAACAGAAAACAATCTCAATTTGGAAGCACTTTCGATACAAAATCCTCAAAAGGCAAAGAACAATATATTCTTTACAAAGCGCCCCGACCGAATGAGGTTACGCAGTCTCATAGGAACAGCCCGTCATCGACGGATTGTAACGTGAATCCAGTTTGGAAAGGCATTATGGGTACAAAGGATATTTTCAAAGTGGATTTGCGTCCTTGTGAGCAAGTCGAGATTATTCTTGATGCAACTTGCGTTATGGACCGCTCCGATTCGTGCATCACAATCGATTCGATGTTGGTCGATTGAGTGAACGAAGACACTTCGTTCCTTTACAGCATTATAGAGTAATAAAGATAGAGGATTGCATAACCTGACCTGGCCTAGTCGAGCTTCTTAACAAAGACATGATCGTAATGGATGAATAGCGACAAGACACACCCATAGCGGACACTCTTAGCGATCACAACCTCGATCCACTTGCAAATTTGAAAGAAATGCTGCTGCGGATATAGTAGACGCCTGTCCTTTTCGTTTTGTCGAGTTTCTTTTTGGATCCTTCACATCTTTGTCCAAGGCGAATATCCGTTGCATTTAGCGTTCATCTCTTACAATGACCCTTGCCAATCCTATTTCCTTATCTCCTCACATCACTTTCAGCTTAGGAATTGGGCAGTATTTGTGCAAAGGTCAAGCACATACAGGCACAAAGACGAAAGGGCCAGGACGTGCGAAAGGATGATCAATATTTCACTTTTTTTTGGTTTTCGAATGTTCTTTCCCGACTCCCGACATCGTTCTCTCAATTCTGTTGCTGAACGTAGCCAGGTCTACCAGAAACAGTACAATCTAAAATTTTAAATGCCCTGTGTAAAATTGTGTTCAAGTCGCACCGATCTGCAGACGCTTATGTAAAATTAGTCATCCAGAGGGTCATTACGCAAATATTTAGTCCGTCTCCACCTCCGTTTTCGAAAATTTCCAACGCCGTGTGCATTCCTTGCAACGTTGCTCTTCATCGTTCATAGACAACAAAGTGCAAAAGACTCTACGAAATACCAATCGCCGTGTGCCTTCCTTGCAACTTGCAACGTTGCTCTTCATCGTTCATCGACAGCAAACTGCAAATACACCTTACGAAATACTTGCAACATGGGCTTCGTTTCAATCGCCGAAGCTCCCGATCCAAGCATCTTCGAAGGAAAATGCACTATTACTGAAGAAGAAGCGCTGTACGCAGAGATCAGTGCTATCAGAGATGAAGATTTTGTGCTCGATCCGAAGATTGCCCGGAAAGTAGTCAAAGAAGCCGAAAAAACCTTGGAGGGACGACTGCCTCCACGCGACAAGTCTAAAACCAAAGTCCCTTCGCTGTCACTGCAAGAGCTGGACGTTGGTTCAATCCTTGCACTAGGAGGTTTCGGTCAGTGCACGCTTAGCGCCGTTTTCAATAGTAGTCTCGACAGCATGGCGGGTTTCTGACAATTTCCTTTCCTTTCCTTGCAGGTCTTATCAAATCCATCAAGCCGAAAAAAGTCGCTTGGTACCGACAAAAGCTTATCATGAAGACTATCAAGCCGCAACCGAAATGGGAAACTCTGATCTCGGGCGCCAACCATCTCATGCGCGAAGTACTTTCTATCGCAGCTTGATCACGAGAATATCATTGCGCTTCGCGCTACTCCTCGGGAGGAAGTCTACGAGTCATCGATGACACAAAGCGGCTTGATAGCTGCTTCCTTGTTCTTGACTATCTCCCGAGACGCTTGCCGATCGGATTACAGTGTGGCGGAAAGATAACAAGCCGGAGGCAAGCTCCTCTGGGGTGAAGAGTTTCTTCTTTCGGACCGAGAAGATCTCTACCAACAGCAGGTTGCTCGCCATACAGCTCCAGATCGCAATGGACATTGCTGCAGCTTTAACATATTTGCACGAGAACCGAATCATCTTTCGCGATCTCAAGCCAGGTAACAAAGTGCTGTCGTTTGATTCCTTGTTTAGGTTTTAAAACGCTATTCTAATCTGCCTCTTCGCCTTGCTCACAAACACAGCGAATATCGGGTTTGACGAAGCTGGTGTTCTCAAGGTAAGAAAATGTAGTCGTTGTATACCTTGTGCCGTTTTGATCACCTATTCTCATCTTTCCTTTTGCTCTTCCTCAAGCTCTTCGATTTCGGTTTGGCGACACAGCTGGCCAAGGACTCCGACTTAGATTCTACACATGATCATTTATCGGGCAAGGTCGGCACGACGCGTAAGTACTGCTTTTGCAATCGTTGTCAGGTCATCTTTCTTTGTCAGTCTGAACTCACGCATCTTCGTGTCGTGCTCTTCTTTTGTGAAAACGAAACAGTACATGGCACCAGTTCTTCGTAAGGAACCTTACAACGTGAAAGCGGACGTGTTCTCGTTTTCTTTACTTCTTTGGGAGCTTTTGGCCATGGAGAAACCGCATGAAAAGATGCCCGGAGCAGCTGTTTATGGCGATCGACCTGCTTCCCGGTCTTGGCCGGAAGCTCTGAAGCGTATTATCGAAAGAGGTTGGACAGAAAGTTTGAAAGACCGCCCTCATATCATGGAGTTTAAGTTCGTTCTGAGAGACTTGAAAAGGCAAGCAGAGTCGTCGGACTGAGCCGCGATATTATGTCCTCGTAGCAAGATCACTCTTCATATTATTTGAAAGTAATAAAAGCGAATTGTTGTATCATCCCTTGCTTCCTTCGGACGACTCGTTAGTAAAGTCGTCACGGCGTTCGATCGTTGGAATGTTGCTCGTCGTCGGGCACCCGATGAAAGAGTTTGCCTCGCCCCGTCTCCTTTCATCGTTCTCTTGCAGTTTAGGGTCTCTATACAATCAATAGACTAGCATTAAAGTGTCCATGCAAATGTACTTTGGTTTGAATTGACGTTCACAATTCACACTGCTGAAGAAAGAAGCTTAGCCGCAGTTCGGCGTCAAATGATACGCTTTGGCGACTTCACGATTCTTTTGTGACCGACGTCGGCATTCGCGGTTCGCATGGCGAACGAAGCAAAAGAATGTTGTCAAAATACCTACTGTCATCTGTCCTTGGTCCTTGCAGAACTGCAGAAATGACTGGCATGCAAGCAGCGCCATGAAATCGCAATCAAAAGGAAAACTGAATCAATCCTGCTTAGACTTCTAATAAGCGGCTACCCACGCACGGACGAGGTGTCAGACTCAAACCATGACTCAACGCTGGTCGCTGGTCCAAGGCTTCCGTTTTGTTTTGACTGTGTAATTATTGATGTAATCAATTGTATTGTAATGCAAAAGCAAAGACAAGATCAAATGATTCTCTAATCTTATTAAAACAAGAAGTGAGCAACAAGAGATCGGCATTCTCTTGTCGCTGCCAATGGATTTGAGATCGTGTCACAGCATGACCGTCAACCGGCATCGGAATGCGTGGCTGACACCATCGATCCCGAACCCTATCACTACGGAAATCATTCACTCCTCTCAACTTGGCGATTGATCATTCAACTTCCAAGCTGACCACATTTCCGTTCCACCAACCAGCAATGACAATACGGGAGCCCCGACCTGAATTTATAATGCGCACAACCAATGTTGTCTCAGGAGGTACCTTCGTCAGGAAACCTGCGCCACATCACAGCACCCTTGCCCAACTGGCCGTCTCGGACCTTAGTCCCGTCGGCAAAACTCACCCGTCGTCGCTTACTCGAAGACGCCTGAGAAATCCTGACCGCAGCAGCCACCTGTTCGATCTTCTTTATAAAAATCGCAGTCAAATGTTGCCGCCTCTTCGGAAGAGGAAGCATCTTGGTAAACAAGTCAGCAACATTCGTCTCCGTCGGTTCCTTACCAACGCGAACCCACCCAGCAGCACACGCCTCACGAACAGCATGATAGCAGATAGCATTGTGCTTCTTGTTGAGTTTGGATTCGACTTTCGATGCGCTCCCAACAACACTCTCATTGTCGCACAAAACAGACGCCGGACCCTCAATCGAATACCAAACATCCGCAACTTGTATCAAGCGCCCGGAGCCTTTCAACAGCAACTTCGCGACGCCACGAACTCTGATCCGAACGTCGATGATTCAACCGTATTCTGACGCTTAGAAAACCAATCGATCGGAGCATTGTTCAAATAAATAATAAAACCTGTTTGCGATCTCTCGTCACTTTCGCCTGCGTGATCAGCATCAACAAAACAAGTAATGTTAATGGGCTTACCCAATGGCTCTGGCGCATTCGAGGCAACTCCTCTTTCGCATCACCGTAGATTGAGTTCGACCAGTCTGTTCTCTGAAACGCGGACTCGTCCAAGCTAACGGAGTCGGATCAAACACCATATTCGATTTCTTGTGCTTCTCCAAATACGAAAAGATACCATACACTTTCTCCAAATGTCCTTCGCGGCGGCAAACACAAATGCGACGACATGAGCGATACTTCCAACAAGATATCGACACGCCCCAACGCACGCCCATCTCAGCATTCCAATTAATTGCTGATAACGATTCGCCAACTCGGGACTAACTCGGCGTCGCGTCGAGCTCTGGATGATAGCTTTCCGGCATCGGTCTCTCCGCATATCTCATATTCAACGACCGCTGATCGCCTTCAAGCATTTTCTTCACGATCTGCAACGCACTCGCAATATACTCATCGCCGACATGGACCACGCAATCTGACCAGATGGGAGTTGACACTTCTGAACGTTGCCCCGAGATATCGCTCGGGCTCCTTCGCGTCCTCCTTGAAACTGTAGGCCCGCTTGATCGCATTCAAAGTGTCGTTCGGCCTCTGACTCACGCACAAAATGTCATCAACGTCGTCAGAAGCAACTTCGTATCGGCTCTCCGTCTGACTTAATCGCCGACGACGCCGGTACACATCGGGGTCCGCCTGAGTACACTGAAAACCCAGATCCCGGATTGTCTGAGACAACGTCTGCCTCCACGAAAATCCCGGCGACTTCAACCCATACGCTGCCTTCTTAATAATCATCACGCTCCCCACATCGGCATCACCAAACTCGGGACCGGCTTCAACCCATATCTTTTCTCGACATGGCGCTGTTCAGGTAGGCATTGGTCACGTCACAGGCGAAAACTGTGAGACCGTTCAAAGCAGCATACAAGAACGCGATTCGCACGGATTCCCTGGTGACAACAGAAGAGTAGGTGAGAAAAGCAGGTACATCCTCAGTCTTCGCACCATTCGCAACAAATCGCTTTACGTGTGAAGTTACCGTCCATCTTTACGTCAAAAACCATATGGCAAGTTATCCGCTGATATCCAGGGAGCTTCGCTCTTCCATTCTTGAGGTCAGCCGCTGAACCTTTATCCCAGCTCAAAAGTCCCCATCGAACGAATCTTGTCCATTTCCTTCTTGATCGCTTCCTCCCAGAACCGGTTACCATTTCGCTTGTCAATCTCAAGCGCATGCTTCACCGACCGGGATCTCGATACCGAACTTGTGAGTCGTCTTCCAATACCTAGACGCCACTTTCGATATGATCGAATTCGTTTCCGCATCACATCATTCACCCACCAAACAAAGGCCGGTTCATGAGCGATCTTGTTCGCCCGAAGCGTATTCGGCGACCTCGACCGGATGCGTCTCCTTCAAATCCTTCAGCGGTATCCAATCCGACGTTCCCTCCGCCCATTCGACCAAAGTTGCCATCCCTTCGTTGTCTTCCGTCGAACCCGGTTAGACCGTGCTTGATCCACGCCCGTCCTCACACAAAGCCGAATCATCCCGGCGATGATCAACAATCTCACGGAGAAGGTAATATTGGCGTCCTTCCGAATCGACCTGGGAATAGAGATTCTCGGCAATGGTGTTAGCAAAGACGTCTTCAACAGAACCATCCGCCAACTTTACCTCATACTGACGATTATCCATCATTGGATTCTTATGTTTCTTTCCAATGGGTTTGTGATCCTCATCCCGCTTCCGTTTCACGACCTCGGCCTCAATACGTCCGTCGCCGCTGGAGCATCACTTTCGCACCAACAAGCTCATCGAACGCATCAGACGATTCCCATTCATCGTCCGCTTCAGCGAAAGGACTTTCTCTATACGGATGAACAGGGAGGTCATCCTCCTCTGGCTCCAACAAGATATCACCTTCGCCGGCTCATTCGTGAAATCCTTGTCGTCCAAACGCGCGTCAATCTCGACATCGAACTTCGTCATCCGAGCCTTGATTTCCATATTTGCCTCCTCGAACGAGTCACATGCTGAACGGTGGAGCGCCAATACTTTACCATTCTGAGTCAAGATAAAGAAACACATCCCAGCGCCGTAGTTCTCCGCCACGCCCAACCATCGTCCGAGTTTCGGTGGTTCTTCTTTGTCATTGGGGTTGTCGATATACCAAACCCAGTCATAGAAGTCAAAATCCACGTACTCTGAAATATCCGAGTCTCCCCAGTGACCAACTCCATTGGGGTCCGGTCGCTCCCGCGCGAACAGTAAGAGACATGATACGAAGCGATGTGAACGACTGCGTAATCCCACAACCGTTTGGGGATCCGCCTCCGTTGGTAAAGCAATCGCCACCGTCGCCGCCACTTCCCTAATCGCATCCTCCGGCGGTTCTGCCAATGCGAATAAGCCTCGGTAATGCCTTGGTCGATGTAGGCTTCCCGGACTATCTTCATCCATTCCGTCTTAGGACCCAACTTCGCTTCGCCCCATCAACGACAATCTTATTCGAACGCCCACCTCATGAATCAACTCATGAAGTGCCTGTGCGACCGTGTCCAGCCTTATTAGGGGTCGGGCTGACATACACAAAAGATCCATTCGTAAACACTTCGGCACATTTGTTCCCACGCAAGCTCATCTTCTTCGCAAACATGGTATCATTGTACACCGTGCATCTCAGAGGCCGCTTACTCGAGTGCAAGATGTTCGTTTTGTACCGCCGCATCAACGGTCCAGTCGCGGTTCGAACACCGTGCTGGGTGGTCGTGGCGAATCGTCTTCGCCGCCGTCTCCAAACCACACCCAAATCGAATCGAAATCTCCGATGGCGTCACTTTGGAGTGCCTCGTCGTCGAGGCCATTGACTGTATAAGGAAGTCAGCCTTCGGTGCCTCAACAGGCTCAATGGTCTCCTCCTCATCTTCAAACTCGAGGCGATCTTAATGGACGAAATCAACCGATGCACTAAAGCCTTCTCAGAAAAGACCTCACTGCAGGTCACAAGCAGTCGATCTGCATTGCAATCATCCAACGACATCCGAATATCGTCATCACCCGCCTGCACTGCAGGGTCAAGTCGTACTTCCGACACAATGCGCGCCTTGCTTCCTCCTCCCGAAGCTGGGCTCATGCCCAACTTAGTGGGATCCCAAGCGTATTGGGAGGTGAGAATAACTTCGACGACAGGAGTCAAGTTCCTCCTCCGAAGGAGCTCTCGACTGAAACGACACAATGTTCCTCGCATACGACAACGGAACGGTAACCTGGTCCTCCGGGTCCCGCATATGAAGAGATCGATGAGGATCCCACGGATCATCACAAATCGATGTTCGACTGAGCGACACTGATTCGGTGAAATAAGAGAGTGTGAGAGCTTTGGACCAAACCACAAACCAAAATAGAACAACAGCAACACAGTTTCACCGGTTTCCGGATTATCCCAAGCCGTCGCGGCATGGGCGATGGGGACATCCTCCATCGCTTTATAATGTTCGAGAATGGCGCCACACTGCATGTCTGCCCGTCCATCCAATTGGTGTAAAGTTCGCTCCAAAACAAGTTGTGTCCGCATGCGAATCCATTTCACAAGCACCAACTGTGCCAGCCACAGTCGTTGACATCTCCGACACGTTCACAGCCGAACTTGCCGAAATCGTTCGTCGGTTGCTCGAACGCATAAAACCGACACGCCCGCTCTAGTCAATTGTACTGGTTCGTTCCAAATTTACTTCCATTCGCAGCCTTAGGCTGCTGCTCGACCGCGGAAACGTTCGATTGTGCACTGTTCCCCTCACGACGAGGAAAGATGTACGACTTCCAAATCTTACTGATCTTCTTCCACTCTTCCTTGTCGTACCGCTTGTTCGGTCAGAGATCTCCACACCTTTGAAGTACTCCTTCCCATCCTTACGAACGATGTCGGCCGTGTGGTCCTTCTTCTCAGTCTGGCCTTTACCCTTATTCTTACCGCCGCCGCTTTGGCCGGCGTCGCCGCTTGACTTGGGCCACACCTCGCTTGTTCGTCGGTGTGTTCGCCAATTGCGCAGCTTGCGCTTCGTTCGTCTGCTGGATCTGCGCAAACATCTGCTGGAGCCGGGCACGGCACTTAACGAAATCCTCCCGGTACTCCTCATTCCAACGTATGTCGCAGACCGCGCGCCAAGCCCTCATTCTGGGTTTGGATCTGGGCCAGGTAGCAATCAACCTCCTCATCCGGAGCCTTAGGCTTGCCCGCCTGTCTCAACACACGATACGCCATCGCCAGCTTATTGCCATACCGCTCAAGGAAAACTGAGCCTCGTTACGGTAGCGAGCCGACGATCTCCTTCTTTGCCCACGCAACCCGATTCGAAATCTGGCTGGGGCCATCATAATGTTCGCACAACGCAGCAAAGGCTCCCTTTCCATCCTTGGTCCTTCGAACTGCGCGATGTGCACATACGCCTCCTGGGTCAACAAACACTGGTGCAGAATCGAATAGACAGTCAGATTGTCTTCGCGAAACTGGAGAGAGTTGTGCGCCGTCGCGCGAATACGAGCAGTCGACAACGGCGTAATCTCCATCTCACCGAAGACGATGTTGTCACGAATCACATACGCCAACGGTGCCCGGTTGTCCCATAGACATTGGAGAGGTAATTAATAAATCCCTCTTTCCACGACACCCACTTATTGGTATCGCTCAGCATCGCCGGCTTGTCAACCAACGACTGGTTGCTCCGGTTGTGCTCCGTTCGTTCAACATCGCCTCCTGCCAGACCCTCAAGTCAGGAATGGTGAAATTATAGGCATCAATTGGGTTCCCATACGCGGATTGTTCGACAATGAATTTAATTGCCGCTTTCAAAGCGTCACTGCCATCGTCGGAATCTTACAACCGCCGTCCGGCGGGAGTACGATGCAACCGATTTGCCATCGCATCAATCGCGCTAGAGTCGCGCAACAACTTGAACGAATCCGGATCAGCAAAACCCTCAAACACCAATGCATCAATCATCGCCGTATCGCAACCGCACTGCGCCAAGATGAATCTCGCCCTGCAACCCCTGCAGAGGACGAGCCGGCGGCGGATTCGGAAACCCTTCCGAATCCGATACATGGTCGGCACATGCGCCGGAACCGCCTCTCCTTCGTTTGCAATTGCAACAAAGGCCACCTGCGGTGGGGCCTCGTTGGCCACCACCATGCGTCGCGATCGCCATCTCAATTTGGGCGTTGATAGAAGTCATGATAACAAAGCTGAATAGAACCGATGGGTCTGATAAACTGTGTAATTATTGATGTAATCAATTGTATTGTAATGCAAAAGCAAAGACAAGATCAAATGATTCTCTAATCTTATTAAAACAAGAAGTGAGCAACAAGAGATCGGCATTCTCTTGTCGCTGCCAATGGATTTGAGATCGTGTCACAGCATGACCGTCAACCGGCATCGGAATGCGTGGCTGACACCATCGATCCCGAACCCTATCACTACGGAAATCATTCATGACGATCACATTTGCATTCGCTATGCAATCTTCAACCTCAACTTTATGAACGTACGGAACACAGGCAACAGACATCTGCCTCTAGACAAGCGAGATCGGTACTTGGTGCCGTACAGTTTTGGCACAGCACTTGCCGACTGCCGTCCTCCTCCTTCCTTCCCCACCTCCACAAGAATATAAGGGCTAAAAACACAAACCTCCATGCCCTCCTCCCCTTCATTTTCAAACACACACAAGCACAAGACCTTGCCATGGACATCAATAACGAAGAACCAAAGAAACGAGCGAGGAGTGACTTCAAGAGTCAAGGTGGGACGAACTTTCCTGCAAAGCTCCATTTCGTGCTCGAGTCGGTCGAAAGAGATGGACAGCAAGATATCATAGGTTGGCAGCCACACGGCCGCGCCTTTATGATTCGAGACAAAGATCGACTGGTATCTCAAATCCTACCCTTGTAAGTCGATGAAGCGTCTCGGCATGCGTGCATATGTGTTCTTGTGCTCAAAGTACCTCACTCATTCCTCTTCGACAGCTTTTTCCGAATGTCAGAAAAGTTTGCAAGCTTTCAACGCCAATTAAATTTGTACGGGTTCATAAGAATATACAAAGGTAAGTTTGTTGTCTTGTTGCGCGCTGCTTCATGTGTTTGCGCAGTTGCGCTTGTCGCTCCCGACTTTGTTTGCACCATGCTCAGTTCACTCTCCTTTTACATTTCACTTGAACCTCGTAGGGCCCGACCATGGAGCTTATTACCACCCCAGCTTTCTTCGCGACGAGCCGCTACTGGCGCATGCGATGGTGCGTGCCCCAGTCAAAGGCAAACAGACAAAATTACTCGGAAAAGAACGACCAGTGCCCGACTTTTACCAAGATTACGACACCACCTGTCACGCAGCATCTGTACCCGCAGCAACGGTACAGTCCTCCTCCTCCAATACACACATCTCCAATATACCCTCCAATATTCCACCTCAATCAAATACAACCCTCATGACATCCTTAGAAGCCAGTGCAATGTCCAGAACGATGACACATCGCGATGCGAACACAATGACAACGTTCAATGTTCTCGCGAATCGATACTCCTCTCAACCGAGAATTCCCTGGGCGGTCTTTCCTAGGTACCCTCCTACTTTGCTGTCATTATGCCGCCCTGTAATAGCGCCAGTCGAAGTCCAGCAAACCCCAATCGATGCTTATCTGCGCGAGTTGATGTTACTTTCTTCGATCCGTCAAAATTATCATCGACGTTGATGGTTACAGTCGTGCTCTTTTGAAGCCTCTAGCTAAACACCTTGTGTTTGCTCTTATGAATGGTTTTTATAGGAATCTTGATTGCTTTTAATGATAATAATCCCGTTTCTAGACTATCATAAGAGATGTTTCAGCTGTCACATGGATGAAAGTTGCGAAGCATTGTGAAAACCAGCAAACGAAATTCTTGTAAAAAGTCGAGTATCGAGTAAAACAAAGCTAACGTATAACAGACAGACGGAGGCGAGTCGCGGTGATGTGAGATGAGACCACCACCCACCACCACCACCAGTGGGTAACTTACGCCCAACAAAAAACGCAGACACCGGAAGCCCATCGCATTGTATTCATTCATCGATACTGAAAGAAAAAATTAGCCCGATGGGACTTTTGTCGAGCAGAAATCGATGTGATTGCGAGACTGGTCCACAATGTAGACTCCATCTCCAATTTCGTTGACAAGCTCACCATCCAAAATGCCTCCATTCATTCTTTGCAGACTTCAAAGCACGCGAACGACCTTGGGAAGAGGTCCAGCCACCGTCACCTCTTCCATCGAATCCCTGGGTTTGTACATCATTCCATTGCGCAAGGATCTGAAGGGAAGCCATGGTGTTTGTTACCGTTAACCATTCTACAGATCCAACAAAGTTCGAAAAGAGACGGCAGTCCTCCTTGTCGTCGACGACGACAAGTCGAACAGCCGATGCATCTTACCCATCGGTTGGGACTAGTCAATCATCGCGAGATCTGGAAAGTAGCAAAGGTCTGAGGTTACCGAAACGGCAGCTGCAACGAGACAGCAAAAGTCAACAATCATCCCACAACAGCAAACAGGAAGAGCAGCAGTCGCAAAATAGCCGACTACAAGGATCCTCTAGAGCCTCGAATGAAAATCTATACTTGGAGGAAGCAGACTTTACACTAGACGAACAACAAATCGCTGAACTCTCGCATATAATTTCCAGGAAAAGGCCCTTTATCCCTCCATCCCACCGACAATAAGCCGTTCGACTCGACAACTCTCTTTGGACGACTTGACTACAGGCCGTCGTGTAATTGGTGTTGGCGGGTTTGCAACGGTTCGAAAAGTAAAGTCGCCTTTACTCAAAGAGAAAACATCGCGACCCTGTGTCATTAAAACATGCAAGCCTTCGTCAGGGCATAGTATTGTTTCCAGTGTAACACATTTGATGCGAGAACGCTACTTTCTCAGTCACCTCAAACACCCGCACATTGTTCGCATGGTGGCAGCATCCGAGCACGATGACCCATTGAAAGCCATTCTTCAATCAAAGCGTGTCGATGCTTGTTTCCTGATACTTGAATACCTTCCCGAAACTCTTCACGATCGCATTCATTCTTGGAAAACGACACGGAGAGAGCTGATAAAGAAGGAGAAAACAACCTCATGGAGCCTTAATACGAGGTCCTCACAACAACCGCGGTGACCCGGGACTATCCCTGTGCTCGCAAGAGGGCAAAGATTTGTTTGCTCAGCAGCTGATTGTGGCTTTGGAAGTGGCGAGTGCATTAGAATACTTGCATTCGCAGCGCATCATATTTCGCGATCTTAAGCCTTCCAACGTTGGACTGGACCTGCATGGAAAAGTCAAATTATTCGATTTTGGCTTGGCTACTCAGTTGGCCAGCAAAGTCAACCTCGATACCACCCATTCGCTGCCAGGCAAGGTCGGCACGACGCGTGTAAAGTACAACTTTGCGATCAATGTCGACTCTTTTTCGTCTGTTCAACTCATCATAATTATTCATGTCTAATCTCTCATTTTGCGAAACAGCATGGCCAGTGAAGTGCTTCGCAACGAACCTTACAATGTAAAGGCCGATGTCTTTTCCTTTAGCCTTCTTTGTGGGAAATTGTCGCTTTGGAACGACCGCACGAGAACATGCCGGGCGCCGCCGTTTATGGAGATCGACCAGTATCCCCAACTCATGGCCGGTAGCTTTGAAACGTATATTGAGCGCGGTTGGTCGGAGGAGCTCTCGAACGACCACATGTACAAGTCACATATGTTTTTGCTGGATCTGCTGCGGCAAGTGCAATCTTAATTAGCTACTAAGCTTTCACCTTTGTGAGATCGTACGCCTATCATCGACATAAATAAACCTAGAGGTCTAGCTGTCATCCTAAAAGATATGGCTCATGCTTCATAGCGTGGGGATCACTGTAACAGTGAACTGTAGAGATCTACAGGATCGGAGAAGTTGAAGCAGTAAGGCGGATGGAAATGGACAAATGGAAGAACGAGGAACACTGCCGAAGAGAAGGTATGTACTTATGATGCACTGAATGATTTCCGTAGTGATAGGGTTCGGGATCGATGGTGTCAGCCACGCATTCCGATGCCGGTTGACGGTCATGCTGTGACACGATCTCAAATCCATTGGCAGCGACAAGAGAATGCCGATCTCTTGTTGCTCACTTCTTGTTTTAATAAGATTAGAGAATCATTTGATCTTGTCTTTGCTTTTGCATTACAATACAATTGATTACATCAATAATTACACAGTTTATCAGACCCATCGGTTCTATTCAGCTTTGTTATCATGACTTCTATCAACGCCCAAATTGAGATGGCGATGCATACGCATGGTGGCCAACGAGGCCCCACCGCAGGTGGCCTTTGTTGCAATTGCAAACGAAGGAGAGGCGGTTCCGGCGCATGCGCCGACCATGTATCGGATTCGGAAGGGTTTCCGAATCCGCCGCCGGCTCGTCCTCTGCAGGGTTGCAGGGCGCGAGATTCATCTTGGCGCAATGCGCGGTTGCGATACGGCGATGATGATATTGATGCATTGGTGTTTGAGGGTTTTGCTGATCCGGATTCGTTCAAGTTGTTGCGCGACTCTAGCGCGATTGATCTGATATGGCAAATCGGTTGCATCGTACTCCGGCCGCGGACGGCGGTTGTAAGATTCCGACGATGGCAGTGACGCTTTGAAAGCGGCAATTAAATTCATTGTCGAACAATCCGCGTATGGGAACCCAATTGATGCCTATAATTTCACCATTCCTGACTTGAGGTCTGGCAGGAGGCGATGTTGAACGAAACGAGCACAACGGAGCAACCAGTCGTTGGTTGACAAGCCGGCGATGCTGAGCGATACCAATAAGTGGGTGTCGTGGAAAGAGGGATTTATTAATTACCTCTCCAATGTCTATGGGACAACCGGGGCACCGTTGGCGTATGTGATTCGTGACAACATCGTCTTCGGTGAGATGGAGATTACGCCGTTGTCGACTGCTGCTCGGCGACGGCGCACAACTCTCTCCAGTTTCGCGAAGACAATCTGACTGTCTATTCGATTCTGCACCAGTGTTTGTTGACCCAGGAGGCGTATGTGCACATCGCGCAGTTCGAAGGACCAAGGATGGAAAGGGAGCCTTTGCTGCGTTGTGCGAACATTATGATGGCCCCAGCCAGATTTCGAATCGGGTTGCGTGGGCAAAGAAGGAGATCGTCGAAGCTTCGCTACCGTAACGAGGCTCAGTTTTCCCTTGAGCGGTATGGCAATAAGCTGGCGATGGCGTATCGTGTGTTGAGACAGGCGGGCAAGCCTAAGGCTCCGGATGAGGAGGTTGATTGCTACCTGGCCCAGATCCAAACCCAGAATGAGGGCTTGGCGCACGCGGTGCGACATACGTTGGAATGAGGAGTACCGGGAGGATTTCGTTAAGTGCCGTGCCCGGCTCCAGCAGATGTTTGCGCAGATCCAGCAGACGAATCGCCAGAGCTGCGAATTGGCGAACACACCGACGAACAAGCGAGGTGTGGCCCAAGTCATCAGCGACGCGACGCCGCCAAAGCGGCGGCGCGGCAGTAAGAATAAGGGTAAAGGCCAGACTGAGAAGAAGGACCACACGGCCGACATCGTTCGAAGGATGGGAAGGAGTACTTCAAAGGTGTGGAGATCTCTGACCGAACAAGCGGTACGACAAGGAAGAGTGGAAGAAGATCAGTAAGATTTGGAAGTCGTACATCTTTCCTCGTCGTGAGGGGAACAGTGCACAATCGAACGTTTCGCGCGGTCGAGCAGCAGCCTAAGGCTGCGAATGGAAGTAAATTTGGAACGAACCAGTACAATTGACTAGAGCGGGCGTGTCGGTTTTATGTTCGAGCAACCGACGAACGATTTCGGCAAGTTCGGCTGTGAACGTGTCGGAGATGTCAACGACTGTGGCTGGCACAGTTGGTGCTTGTGAAATGGATTCGCATGCGGACACAACTTGTTTTGGAGCGAACTTTACACCAATTGGATGGACGGGGCAGACATGCAGTGTGGCGCCATTCTCGAACATTATAAAGCGATGGAGGATGTCCCCATCGCCCATGCCGCGACGGCTTGGGATAATCCGAAACCGGTGAAACTGTGTTGCTGTTGTTCTATTTTGGTTTGTGGTTTGGTCCAAAGCTCTCACACTCTCTTATTTCACCGAATCAGTGTCGCTCAGTCGAACATCGATTTGTGATGATCCGTGGGATCCTCATCGATCTCTTCATATGCGGGACCCGGAGGACCAGGTTACCGTTCCGTTGTCGTATGCGCGAGAACATTGTGTCGTTTCAGTCGAGAGCTCCTTCGGAGGAGGAACTTGACTCCTGTCGTCGAAGTTATTCTCACCTCCCAATACGCTTGGGATCCCACTAAGTTGGGCATGAGCCCAGCTTGCAGGGAGGAGGAAGCAAGCGCGCATTGTGTCGGAAGTACGACTTGACCCTGCAGTGCAGGCGGTGATGACGATATTCGGATGTCGTTGGATGATTGCAATGCAGATCGACTGCTTGTGACCTGCAGTGAGGTCTTTTCTGAGAAGGCTTTAGTGCATCGGTTGATTTCGTCCATTAAGATCGCCTCGGAGTTTGAAGATGAGGAGGAGACCATTGAGCCTGTTGAGGCACCGAAGGCTGACTTCCTTATACAGTCAATGGCCTCGACGACGAGGCACTCCAAAGTGACGCCATCGGAGATTTCGATTCGATTTGGGTGTGGTTTGGAGACGGCGGCGAAGACGATTCGCGCGACCACCCAGCACGGTGTTCGAACCGCGACTGGACCGTTGATGCGGCGGTACAAAACGAACATCTTGCACTCGAGTAAGCGGCCTCTGAGATGCACGGTGTACAATGATACCATGTTTGCGAAGAAGATGAGCTTGCGTGGGAACAAATGTGCCGAAGTGTTTACGAATGGATCTTTGTGTATGTCAGCCCGACCCCTAATAAGGCTGGACACACGGTCGCACAGGCACTTCATGAGTTGATTCATGAGGTGGGCGTTCGAATAAGATTGTCGTTGATGGGGCGGCGAGAAGTTGGGTCCTAAGACGGAATGGATGAAGATAGTCCGGGAAGCCTACATCGACCAAGGCATTACCGAGGCTTATTCGCATTGGCAGAACCGCTGCGGAGGATGCGATTAGGGAAGTCGCGGCGACGGTGGCGATTGCTTTACCAACGGAGGCGGATCCCCAAACGGTTGTGGGATTACGCAGTCGTTCACATCGCCGTATCATGTCTCTTACTGTTCGCTGGGGGAGCGACCGGACCCCAATGGAGTTGGTCACTGGGGAGACTCGGATATTTCAGAGTACGTGGATTTTGACTTCTATGACTGGGTTTGGTATATCGACAACCCCAATGACAAAGAAGAACCACCGAAACTCGGACGATGGTTGGGCGTGGCGGAGAACTACGGCGCTGGGATGTGTTTCTTTATCTTGACTCAGAATGGTAAAGTATTGGCGCTCCACCGTTCAGCATGTGACTCGTTCGAGGAGGCAAATATGGAAATCAAGGCTCGGATGACGAAGTTCGATGTCGAGATTGACGCGTTTGGACGACAAGGATTTCACGAATGAGCCGACGCGAGAAGGTGATATCTTGTTGGAGCCAGAGGAGGATGACCTCCTGTTCATCCGTATAGAGAAAGTCCTTTCGCTGAAGCGGACGATGAATGGGAATCGTCTGATGCGTCGATGAGCTTGTTGGTGCGAAAGTGATGCTCAGCGCCAGCGGCGTACGGACGTATTGAGGCCGAGGTCGTGAAACGGAAGCGGATGAGGATCACAAACCCATTGGAAAGAAACATAAGAATCCAATGATGGATAATCGTCAGTATGAGGTAAAGTTGGCGGATGGTTCTGTTGAAGACGTCTTTGCTAACACCATTGCCGAGAATCTCTATTCCCAGGTCGATTCGGAAGGACGCCAATATTACCTTCTCCGTGAGATTGTTGATCATCGCCGGGATGATTCGGCTTTGTGTGAGGACGGCGTGGATCAAGCACGGTCTAACCGGGTTCGACGGAAGACAACGAAGGATGGCAACTTTGGTCGAATGGGCGGAGGAACGTCGGATTGGATACCGCTGAAGGATTTGAAGGAGACGCATCCGGTCGAGGTCGCCGAATACGCTTCGGGCGAACAAGATCGCTCATGAACCGGCCTTTGTTTGGTGGGTGAATGATGTGATGCGGAAACGAATTCGATCATATCGAAAGTGGCGTCTAGGTATTGGAAGACGACTCACAAGTTCGGTATCGAGATCCCGAAGTCGGTGAAGCATGCGCTTGAGATTGACAAGCGAAATGGTAACCGGTTCTGGGAGGAAGCGATCAAGAAGGAAATGGACAAGATTCGTTCGATGGGGACTTTTGAGCGCTGGGATAAAGGTTCAGCGGCTGACCTCAAGAATGGAAGAGCGAAGCTCCCTGGATATCAGCGGATAACTTGCCATATGGTTTTTGACGTAAAGATGGACGGTAACTTCACACGTAAGCGCGATTTGTTGCGAATGGTGCGAAGACTGAGGATGTACCTGCTTTTCTCACCTACTCTTCTGTTGTCACCAGGGAATCCGTGCGAATCGCGTTCTTGTATGCTGCTTTGAACGGTCTCACAGTTTTCGCCTGTGACGTGACCAATGCCTACCTGAACGCCATGTCGAAAAGATATGGGTTGAAGCCGGTCCCGAGTTTGGTGATGCCGATGTGGGGAGCGTGATGATTATTAAGAAGGCAGCGTATGGGTTGAAGTCGCCGGGATTTTCGTGGAGGCAGACGTTGTCTCAGACAATCCGGGATCTGGGTTTTCAGTGTACTCAGGCGGACCCCGATGTGTACCGGCGTCGTGCGATTAAGTCAGACGGAGAGCCGTATACGAAGTTGCTTCTGACGACGTTGATGACATTTTGTGCGTGAGTCAGAGGCCGAACGACACTTTGAATGCGATCAGCGGGCCTACAGTTTCAAGGAGGACGCGAAGGAGCCCGAGCGATATCTCGGGCAAACGTTCAGAAGTGTCAACTCCCATCTGGTCAGATTGCGTGGTCCATGTCGGCGATGAGTATATTGCGAAGTGCGTTGCAGATCGTGAAGAAAATGCTTGAAGGCGATCAGCGGTCGTTGAATATGAGATATGCGGAGAGACCGATGCGGAAAGCTATCATCCAGAGCTCGACGCGACGCCGAGTTAGTCCCGAGTTGGCGAATCGTTATCAGCAATTAATTGGAATGCTGAGATGGGCGTGCGAATTGGGGCGTGTCGATATCTTGTTGGAAGTATCGCTCATGTCGTCGCATTTGTGTTTGCCGCTGAAGGACATTTGGAGAAAGTGTATGGTATCTTTTCGTATTTGGAGAAGCACAAGAAATCGAATATGGTGTTTGATCCGACTCCCGTTAGCTTGGACGAGTCCGCGTTTCAGAGAACAGACTGGTCGAACTCAATCTACGGTGATGCGAAAGAGGAGTTGCCTCGAATGCGCCAGAGCCATTGGGTAAGCCCATTAACATTACTTGTTTTGTTGATGCTGATCACGCAGGCGAGAAAGTGACGAGGAGATCGCAAACAGGTTTTATTATTTATTTGAACAATGCTCCGATCGATTGGTTTTCTAAGCGTCAGAATACGGTTGAATCATCGACGTTCGGATCAGAGTTCGTGGCGATGCGAGTTGCTGTTGAAAGGCTCCGGGCGCCCGATACAAGTTGCGGATGTTTGGTATTCCGATTGAGGGTCCGGCGTCTGTTTTGTGCGACAATGAGAGTGTTGTTGGGAGCGCATCGAAAGTCGAATCCAAACTCAACAAGAAGCACAATGCTATCTGCTATCATGCTGTTCGTGAGGCGTGTGCTGCTGGGTGGGTTCGCGTTGGTAAGGAACCGACGGAGACGAATGTTGCTGACTTGTTTACCAAGATGCTTCCTCTTCCGAAGAGGCGGCAACATTTGACTGCGATTTTATAAAGAAGATCGAACAGGTGGCTGCTGCGGTCAGGATTTCTCAGGCGTCTTCGAGTAAGCGACGACGGGTGAGTTTTGCCGACGGGACTAAGGTCCGAGACGGCCAGTTGGGCAAGGGTGCTGTGATGTGGCGCAGGTTTCCTGACGAAGGTACCTCCTGAGACAACATTGGTTGTGCGCATTATAAATTCAGGTCGGGGCTCCCGTATTGTCATTGCTGGTTGGTGGAACGGAAATGTGGTCAGCTTGGAAGTTGAATGATCAATCGCCAAGTTGAGAGGAGTGAATGATTTCCGTAGTGATAGGGTTCGGGATCGATGGTGTCAGCCACGCATTCCGATGCCGGTTGACGGTCATGCTGTGACACGATCTCAAATCCATTGGCAGCGACAAGAGAATGCCGATCTCTTGTTGCTCACTTCTTGTTTTAATAAGATTAGAGAATCATTTGATCTTGTCTTTGCTTTTGCATTACAATACAATTGATTACATCAATAATTACACAGCACCACGCATCACTGCACACTGCGGAACACATTCTGTGAAGCACGGATTCTACAATGCACTCGCGGGGTCGACTGTGCACTGTGCATACAACTTCCCAAAAAATGCTGGAGTATTTAGATTTTTTCAAAATGGCAAGGCGCGTGGCGCGTGACGCATGACGCATGATCAATTATGGAGTACCAGGTAGACTAGCTTCTTCGAACCATTTCGCCGCTTCTCGCACGCCCGACATGAACACCTTCCTACTTCCTCTACCAGAGATTGCTATTGCCACAACATCCGCTGACAACACGATATAGACAAGGCAAAGCAGTCTATTAATATGGAACCGATGAACACAGCAAAAGATTACAACGGCTCCGGTAACTTCCCGAGCGTTTACACTACGTTTTGGAAGAGATGACTCGCGGTCAAGAGCACATTATGTGTTGGAATGAATCGGGGACAGGCTTCATAGTTCATGACCGGAAGCTACTCGAAACAGAAATTCTACCGACGTAAGTATAGTGGCGGTCGCGATTAAAACGCCTCTTGAACTTCACTAGCAACTCAAGCCTCGTCCGCTCTCTCTTCCAGTTGGTTCCGTCAAACGAGATTTACCTCGTTTCAGGTAAGCATCGCAGTAAATCCATCAGCTCACAGTTCCATTTGCTGAAACTTTTCGTCTTATTCTTCGTTTCAGCGCCAGCTTAATATATATAGTTTCGCGAGGATCAATTCAGGTGAGCATCCGAAGTAAAACCATCAGGACACAGTTCCATTTGCTGAACGTTTTCGTCTTATTTTTATTCTCCAGGACCGAACAAAGGAACGTACTATCATGCTTTGTTTGTCCGCAATATGCCGGAGCTTGCTCAGACGATTCCTCGGAAAGACATCAAGAACAAGAAAACCTTCCGAATCAAACAAAACAGATTATGGGAACTTGGATACGGTTGCATCCGAACCTGTTGCTTATCATGAAAGCCAAGAAGTATTGCCACGTCGCTTGTCACCAGATCTACTCCGCCGCCACAGTTCTCAAAGCGTTCCGCCAGCTTTGATGAGCAACGTCAGCCGATCAGCGGCGCTCAATCCACTCAACTTCTGTACTCACAGCCAAATAGCGCGCCTGATGAATTCGTCTCATCCAGGTGGTTCTATTCTCGGACCTTCTCTTTCTACCAGTTCACATCGCCTTGTCCCCAGCTCTTTCAGGTTGAATCGATCATCGGGCAGGACCTTGCCGATGAGAGTTCGCGTGGCAATGCTCATGCTTCAGCTAGTTCGCAAGAACTAATCAATAAGGCCCTGTCGTTGATAAGATCAAATAATGGTCGTGGCCGTTGAGCCCTTGATCACCAAAATGCTTGTTCTTCATAAATCACTCCTGCATTGTGCGAACCGACCCAACAACGAAATACATATGATCAATCATAAGACAGTGTAATGTGTTTGTTGCCAACGCTTGATGAGTTTATAGAGAGGCCATGTGAATATCGCATTCATTACAAAAGTCAGATCGAAACGCCAACACGCACATCGCGATTTCTTCCCTTCACACGCTGATTCGTCTCGTCGCATCTTGTTCTCTTCTGCATGTATCTTTAAGAAAACGAAATTCAGACCTCGCCTTCAAGCAAAGTCGGCTCTCAATTGTACAGTTTCGACTCCGAGGATTAGCATTCGAATAATAGGCGTCATCCAGCCAGTCAACATATTTTCCCGGTTTCCTTCTAACAAACACACAGGGAAAGAGCCACATTCTGCTGCGCGAGCGATACGCTCAAATCAATCTCTGCTTCAACACGGCTCGATGTAACCAGCCAGCCCGCCAAAAAATGAGCATTGCAATACATTCACTCGCCCGCTAGTGCCATTGGTCTTCCTTCGTCACATTGAAATTCTTCCTTCAGTTCATGCTAAGTATCCTTCGGTTGCTTTGCTATACGGCGGAATAGAGGTTTGTTGCGTATTGTCTTGCTATTGTCAGTTATCGTCTCTGGATGAGCGCGGAACTTGAAAATTCATTGAGATTGTTGTGTGCGCGTGTCATCCGAGCGTCACGCCCTTTCGTCTCGAGATATCTCGCACCTCGGACCTCGCAAGCATCGTTGTCAAATCTTTCATTATTTATTAAAACCTTGTCAATAAAGGCGTCAAGTTGAGAATGAATCGAGACAAGCTGCACTTCCAAACATTGCGTCAACAAAATCGCTCGACGATCGATGCACATGTTGCGACGAGCTTTGATTGTCGTCGTTTTCCGTTCAGGCGTGGCGCGAAGTGATGTGTATCGCGCGTTGTGTACAGTGGGCGTGAGAGGGGAAGAACGAGAAAAGAAAAAAGCATCGGCATCATCAACATCTCAGATAAGCAGGAAATTGCATTTTCACCTACTTACTCGACAAAGGTTCTCGCTTTCTCATCTGTCTCAAAGAACACGATGAATCGTTTCAGTTACATCTTCTCTTTGTTTTTGGGGGCATTCTGGCAATGTTCGTGCAATGCGGCTCTCGGTGAGTTTGTTCTTTGCCGAGTGATACTCTTTCTTCGAAAGCTTCGTCCACTCCTTCGATCTAACACTCTGGTCAAATTGCTGTTCAGTCGATCGATTAGTGAGCCGAGCATGTGACATTGCGGAACCTCGCATTGACGGCGATGATCTCGCGACCTGCGAATGTACTGGCAGTTACCGCGTGATTGGAGGTTTGAAAGCCAAACTACTTTGTACCTCCAATATGCGAGTGTGTTACGAGGGCACGACGTATTGCGGATACGCCGATGTGGACGCGTTGCTGGGTGCGCGGATTTTGGGCGTTCTGGCTTTCTGGGAGCGACCATCTCGGTCGATATGGACACGAATCTGCCAGTCAGTCTAACGAATATTCCTCCTCCCATGACGGTGCGACTGTTTCCGACTGGATTGAACTTTTGTTCAACACATGTGAAATATTCGTGGGTGATCAAAAGTGCACTTCATGTGTTGTGTGCGAGGAAGGTGTCGAGTTTACCTATGACTGTAGCAATACCGACTTGGCACCAGACAATGCTCTTTTATCGTACCCGGCCCGAAGAGCTCGTCCTGCGTTTCCTTCATGCCAGGGCCGTAAATTTTGATTCATCTTCGCGGAGTTTGCACGACAACAAGCTTTTTCATAGTAACGTTAATAATGACAAGAATACACACGAGTGATGATGTTTAGTCGAGCATCTTTCATCTTGGGTACTATCGCATTAGGTGATTTGACCTCGTTTCGTCCATAGCAATGTCATTCTCCTACGGTACGTTTCCAAGCGCCGTCATCTCGGTTTGTTTTATCAAGGGCACCAGATATTCTCGCGTAACTAGAAAGTCAGAATGGATAGTGGCAGTTCCAAATCGCAATTTTCATAAGAAATAGACATCTTCGCGTAACTAGAGCATCATAACGGCAATTCCTTCGCATGATGATGGAAGCATGACACTTTCGTCTTACTAGAAATAAGTCTTGAAAACACCAATGGTTACATATATCTTTGCTAGGTTTCGTGCGTTAAACCCTAGAGGCATTGCACTCGTATCTCATCTCGTATCCTAGATTAGGAAGCGGTGGCAAATCTGCCTCTAGGGCTAGAGGTTATGATATGATAGTGTGACATGAGACATGAGGCTGGTTTGCGATCTGTTCCTTGAACTTTTGACCTTCCGAGACCTGATACTCTTCTGACGGAGAAATGGTTTCTGACGTACGTGAGCATCAGCAAATGCCGAAGGCCGAAGATTTAGGAGGAACGAGGAACGAGTGATGAGTGATGAGTCATTCAAGTTGACAACAGGTACCAGCTTCCCGCCACGAGGTTCCTCGCCACGCCTCCTGCCTCGTGCCCTGCCTTGTTTTTTTCCATCTGTCCATCTGTGAACAAGTGGAAGGAAACTACGTATGGACACCGGACACCGGCAATTCGAAAGATGATGATCTCCGAAGTCCGAGGTAGTGACACAGCGAAACGAGAAACGGGCGACGGTTTCGAAAGTCGGCAAGAGGCAAGACATGTTTCGTAATTACAGTTGTCCGTGTCGGACTCCGTAGGATCTGCGTATAATTTGTACCACGGACTCTGAGATAGTAGAGCGGTAAATTTCACGACCAGCTTTCTGCCACCAAGTCACTCGCTGACGGCAACTGTGAATGTGATGTTTTCTTTCTTGTGAATGCATCACCTTGTCCGCACATACTCTTTCTCGACGAATCTCTCTCTCACAATCAAATCAAATCAAAACAAAACTACTTTGACACAATGATGGAACCCATGATGGACGTTGGCTTTACCGACATGATGCAAGTGTTGGAGAGCTGGCAAACAGCTCGGCGACGAGAGGACTTTGAAGAGCAGTTGGGGATTGACCTTTTGATGCTCATGTTTGAGCTAGACCCGCACATTCAAGAAGTCTTTGGATTCTCTCCCAACAAGAAGATAACAGGCCTCCAACGCATGGGTTTATTGATTCACGGAAGTCAAGTTGTGAAAGTATTTGATGCCATTTTCTCTGCGCTCGGGCCCGACATTGACGATGTACTCGTGCCCATTCTTGAAGATTTGGGGACGAGCACCTCATTTTGCGCTTGTCTTCTGAACACTTTCAAATCTTAAGCAAGGCGCTCATACAAATGCTTCCCGAAAAGCTTGACGATTGGACGCCCGCCCTCGAATTGTCGTGGACAAAGGTAATGAATGTTGTGATTGAACAGCTCGCAGCTTGTATAACAAACCGTGCTTCGACAGTACCTCAAAAGGCCGCGCCATCCAAACCTGTCAACAATATTGCTATCAATAAGAGCCGTTCCGTGGCTGCCACGGATTGTCGACTTGAGAGTCGAATCTTGACTTCTGTATAAATAATTCGAATTACTTTTTGAGCAACAACGGTCACTTCTTCTTTCGCTAGAATATTCCTTCGCCTCGTCTCCTTTACTCGTTGAAAAGTTCAGATCACTCCGCAATAATACTAGAATATACTGGAGTAAAAGACAGCTAGTTACAGCGCTTGATGACCAAAAATGAAGTTTTTAAAACGGATTATATCAAAACCATGGCACCGGTGCTCAAGAATACAAAAGTGAGATTTTATAAACAGTATTTGCAACGACACCACCGGGCGTCTAAACATAGATTACGCAGCGCGCGGGAAAGCTTAGACGAAGGAGTAGTGTCAATTCGTTGCATTATCGAAACGCTGGAACTGTGGCAAATCTTATCGATTCGTTGGAGCGTGTTCTTCATAAGCTCCGCGTTCACAATTCGAATGATTTGTGACCAGGCGTCTCGAATGTCCGTCGTCCATTTATCACCCATGGTCGTTTCTAGCACGCCTAGTAAAGCGCGACCCAAGAGTGTAAAATGATCCGGAGACAAGCCACGCTGGCAGTGCTGTTCTCCAATTTCGGAGACGACTGCGGCGAGAAGTTCTTCGTCCGGTCCGAGGCCGACAGAATCGCATCGAACGTTGTCACAACTTGGAGACCATGAATGAGAATGCCCATTCGCTGCATACCTTGTGCCTTGACTTCTCGATCGACGGCAAATCCATAAACCGGCTTGATCTGCGGGTCCATCTGGAAGAGAGCGAGCAGAGTATCGATGCCGAGCTGTTCATCGAAACCGTTCGCTGACGAGCGGCTTCCCAGCTGGTAATCACTTTCATGATGGAAGCGGCGTTTATCTCCGTGTATGTCATCGTGTTTGAAGGTATGAAGAGATTATGATATTTTATGAGCTTTTGCAGAACACAATTTGGTGATGTTTGCGCGACGAAAACGATTCACATCGGAAAAGTCTCGCGAAGATGTGGGATCTTTGCAAACGGCAAACGGGTGAATTGGACCACACACTCGTAGATAGTGACCGACACAATAAGGAAAATGGGTGAAAAGGGCAAGGTGAAACAATCCGACCAAGGTCATAGTGAAACGTCCGACGTCCAAGAAGACATTTCAATTTCAAACTCTTATGGAATGCTCGGACCGAGGACAACTTAGCTCTCCCTTGTCCCTTGTAGTATTTTCAAGTCATTTCGATAATTAAATACTTCTAGTCTTGGATTTAGTAAATCCTTAACAGAGGCCATTGGGACCAAATTGGGACTTACAATAGACACAAGGTAATACAGGACGTCGACGGTCAACAGTCAACATTTAGCCTTTAGCCTTTAGTCCATACTGGTATTCTTTATTGCATTGCCACTTGCCAGATGCCAGATGCCGATCCAGGATCCAGGATCCAACTTGAATTTTGATAATATACTCGGAGTATCATATACCAGGTACAGATACAGTTAGGGTTGAGAACAGGTCCTGGTTTTCCACCCGTCCGCGGACGGGGCCGGAGGGACCCGTCCGGCGCCCGTCCGGGGACGGGTCCAATCCCGCGTCGCCAGTAAGCGTGATTGGGCCCGTCACCCGGACGGGCACGTTGCCTGCCGCAGGCGAAAATTTTTAGGGACCCCGAGATGACTAGAAAATGACGATTTTAGCCTATAATTGCTTCTCTTTTAAGTTACTAGAAAGACATCAATGTAGTATAAGAATGAGTGATTAGTGATTAGTTAAATGACAAGCCAGACAAATTTATAATCCAAGATCCTAGCCCCGTCTCGAAGCTACGTGAATATTCCGTTTCAAATTAACTTTGTTCTCGAAGTTCTCAGATTTTGTGTTCCATGCGAAGATATCCTTGCTAGTCTACTCGACAAAAGTGATTCAGACATTGCTGAACTTGCTGGCCGCGACCGATAGCCGTTACTTTTGCTCTTGTTATACGTTGTACGTCGGCTAGGTTATGGGTACCCGTCCGGACCTGTCCTCGACCAAGACCTGTCCCCGTCCACCTGTCCATCCGTCCAGGACGGATGGACAGGAAGACAGGTAAGACCTGTTCACAGCCCTAGTTACAGTACAACGGAACTTTTAACGTGTTTTGAGTTATGACCTATGACCCGAACTAATGATCCTATTACTATCCACTATTCTCGTTGCTTTATTGGCAGTTGGCAGCTGGCTGTTTCCTCAGCCTCAGCCCCAGCCCCCAGCCGCGAGATGTAAGTCGACGTATCGTGTGTAGTGTGTAGAGCGCTGATTAGAACACCTTCCTCTCGCCATCCATCCGTTCGCGGAAGAACTAACTCCGTGCTGTGGCTAAATAATCTGAAATGTCGAAGCATGCTACGGAGGCATCCAATTCCCAGGCCCGTGGTCCGACGGCGCTTTTGCTAGCATGATTATCTATAGCTAGAGTCGAGTGGTAGCATTTGATCCAGAAGATGAACTCGTCTGTTGCCAAAATCAAATTGTGGGTGACAGAACGATTTCAGCAACTTACGATGAGTGATTCTGGATAGCTAGAAAGACGGCACCCTGTCAAAGTTTACTTTGAGGCAGTTTTAAATGAACGATTGATTATCAAGAGCAAGCTGGAGATTATTCGAAACAAACGGACCCAAGAAAATTTAGGCGAAAATTACATAAGGTTACTGGATAATGGTGCAACGCGGACGGCGGACGGCGGACGGAGCTGGTTCACTTTTTCATTCACGGTGATCCGGCACTGAGGGGACCTCGTCGTTTTCTCCTTGCGTTTCAAAAGAGATCCACGATAACACACAACTCTTTGCTACGACAGTGTTCCATTCATTCTCTCTTATTATCGTCATTCACAACCTATTCTTCTTAATTCAATATGGACATTGAACAGGAACGACGACCACTGACAGCTTCGGTAGAGAACCCCTATCAAGCAACGAACAATACGCCCGCAGCGAAAGCATTTGTCAACTTGCAGCGGCTGATGTATTTATCCTTTAGTTTATTTGGCCTGCATAAGTTGCAGTTTTATCGAACCATTTTGTTTCGCCTAGAATACGACACGAGCCTTTTCAGTGGGGTTTGGCTTTGACGATTGGTACGTAAGCGATAGATCTCGTTTCATCTACGAGCGATTCGTTCGTCTTCTTTTGTTCACCGCGTTTCAGCAACTCACCTTCGCCATGTCATCATCACATTAGCCATGTTCCTCATCAAGGCGCATGTGGAACTCTATCAAGGCCGTTTGCATAGACAAACAGTCAATTATAAAACTTTCGACAGACGACTCATTTCTTCTTGGTGCTCTGGACCATGGCCAGTCTTTGTTTCTTTGTCGCCTTGTGGCCGCATTACAAATGGAATTCGATTGTTGTCTTGAGCTTGCTAGTGTTTGGTGTCCTGCTGCAATTTCTATTGCTAGTTCCGAATTCGTGGGCGCAGAATGCTATCGCTTTGGTGGGGTTGACCTTTTCCTACAAGAATATTCTGGTTTTGGGACGAATTGAACATCGCACTGCAGGATATAGCTTACTACTTGTCGACGTTGTTCCTACTAGTACAAAAGTCTTATATAGCGAACTGCTTATTCACAATCATTACTATTACACTCTTTATTCACTTCAAATAATTAATTCATATCGTTATCTCGCTCGTCAATCGCATCTCGCAAGACGCTCGGTGTGAAATACATCCACTGAAGATTGAACGCTTCCGTCACGATGGCTACTCTCATAGTTATCAATCCTGGTGTCAGGACTTCAATTTGCCGCGAGAAGCTCGCAAACACATCCCAGGCTCCCGTAATGGGAAAGCCTGTGAACGTTTCATAAGGCAACGTCGTGTTCATATCGACCAGATCAAAGCTTCCTGCGCCTTCAGGACTTGCAATACCAGCATAGACGTCATAGAAGCCCGCCACGGGCACATTCCACTCAAACTCAAACCAACTGTTTACGACTAAGTTTCCAAAATACGCCGGAATATCCCCAGAAACGGGGAACAAAGTCACGAGGCTTGAGTTTGTAACGTCCTCAATGTCTACTTTTCGATGCAAGAACGGTTGCTGTCGCTGTACTGAAGTCGGCTGCGACACTGGTACGTCAGGATTTGATGTATTGGTTGGCAAAGTGGTTGTTCCATTTGTTGAGGGAACCGTGGTATTACTCGTCGTAGCATTAGTGTCTACGGTTGTGCCGTTAATGGAAGGAACCATGGTAGCATTCGTGGTATCATTGATGCCTGTTACCGTTCCATTTATTGAAGGAACCATTGTAGCATTCGTCGTAGCATTAGTGCCCGTCGCAGCCCCGTTCGTTGTAGGAACCATGGTAACATTTGTAGTAGCATTAGTGCCCGTTGCAGTGCCGTTCGTTGTTGGCATCATCGTTGGAACAGTGCCCCAGGAAGGACCGTGCCGTTCATTGCTGAGACAGACTCTGTAGTCGAAGTCGCGACCGATGTAGGCAGCGTAACAGGGGTTCCCATTATGGTGGTAGTATTTGGTGTTGGAACAGCCCCGCACTCGGAGCCGACACTGTTGCAACCGTGGTGGAAGATTCTATCATTGGAGGAATTGCTGCTGTCCCAACAGAAGAGTTCGGTGTTGTGGCTGTCGTTGCTGCTGCGATCTCAGTAGTTGTGCCAGTAGTATTGTTCGACGCACCAGTAACGGGGACGATTGCTGATGTTGTTACTGCTCCTGTTGCACCCGAACCTGTCGGCGATAGTCCAGTTTGTTGTGCAGCGCTGCTAGCAGACGGCGGCAACGCAGTCGTCAAAACCTTCAGCTCGGGGTCGGGAGATGCTGTGCTGTTGGACAACGTGGTCAAATCTGCACCTCGGGCATCGTTTGGTAAGCTGGGTCTCAGATATGTCTTCTGCCCATGGCAAGAGACCGCAAGTATGCAAAGCACCACGAGTACTGAATTTATTCCATTGTGTATGCTGCTGATCATTATAGAATAAGCAGCGTTTGATTCAACGTTTTCTTCAGAAGCGAAGAAGTAGGCAAGCAACTGCGATAGACGATGGGTAAAAGAGCAAATGTTCCGTGAGTTTGTTGCTAATAATGAAGAAAAAATAATCGGCTTCGGAATCTTAGATGGTGAGCGCGATCGGTCTCTTCGGGCCTTTTCTCGGTCTTTCTTCTTTCTTCGCGGCATCCAAAATCCAAAGTCGACAGAAATCGTAAACATAACACCGCCTACACTTACAATCTTACAATCGTCATTTTAGTACCGTGATGACTGACTTATGACCTTATGACTAATGACAATAAGTTCTTCTCTATGAACTGTAGTTCTCCATCGCCATCCCAGTCATTCCCCTGTCGTCAGTCGTCAATCGTCAATCGTCAGATCGTCAGTCATTTTCCACACGGAGGTACGTAGTAGCACAAAGCGGCATTAGGCATTAGGCATGAGCATGAGACTTGAGTCACGAAAGACGAAAGACTAATACGGAGTATTATTATTTGATCGGAAAAGCCTCATGATTTCACGCAAGCTCTAGCAAAGAAGTAATCATTTGATAAGTCAAATATCCATCCTCATCGACCTAAACATCTAGCTTTTGTCTGAAAGCTAGAACAGGGTAGCTGGAATCGGAGGCATGCGCCGAGGAACGAGTGAGGAGACTATAACAATCATGGCTTTATCTTTTTCATCGTCAGCTCTTCCTCGGACGAGGATCGAAACAAACCCACTTTTTTTGTTTCAGGAACTAATGATAGTTTACATTTTCTCTACTGATAGATTACGGTCCGGAAGTTCAAATGAAATGAAAAGAAAAGAATGCTATAAGCCATTCCTCGTTCATCAATGGCTTCCATCAGATCACTAGGTTCGAAGTACAGCCAAACCAGATTGAATCCTGGTGCCGTGACATTGATTGAATACAGATGATCCCCTTGTTCCAGCACAATTTCTTGTGTGTTACGAGTGTATTGATCCCAAGAGCCCGTGGCGGAAAAGTTGTTGAACGATGCAATCAGTTCCAGTGAATCCTTGGAGGGCGAAGAAGTACCGTTAGCCTGTCCTAGTGCAGTGGCTGCCGATGTTGTCGATATCATCCCTGGTCCTATAGCTGTTGCGTTTGCTGTTGTTTGTGCAGGTGCTAGCATCCCGTGTACTAGAGCTGTGGTGTTCGTTGTGGTTGTCGGCCCTGCCACCGTAACTGTAGGCCTTTGGAAGGAAACCGGTGGCGCCATTCCACCCGTCGCCGTCAGTCCTTGCGATGGCGTTAATGTCGTCGCCCTGGCCATGGCTTCTGAGTTATCTTTCACACGCATCAAATGAAATGAGCCATCTCCACCAGGACTCGACAATCGCACATGTACCTTGTAGTATCCTGAAACAGGCACTGACAATCGAAACTGCAACCAACTCGTTCGATTCAATTGGCCAAAGTTATTGCGTCCTTCGTTGATAGACTCTTCGACAATCAAGTCGTCGCTGCCTGCAATAAAATCATCCACAGTGATGAATTTGTGAAAAAATGGCAATCGACCTGGCGCGGGAGGACGAGGTTCGGGTCGCCTGGGATTCAAATCCGTCATGCCTGGTACGTCTCGAATATTTCCAGCTATAACGTAGAACCACATCCAGTTGAAACCGGCTTGACGAACGACACACCGCAGTTTGGCCGTCGTTTGATTTTGCAACAACGAAGGTAAGGGGAATTCCGACGTGATCATTCTGGTTTCATATCGTGTCCACGACCCTGTGGCATTTAAATCCGTCACATTGGCCAGCATGAAAAGTTCTTCGCCTCCATTCATGTCTTGTGTGACGTGATACAGCAAGAAAGCACCATCGCCCGAGGGCTGGAATATCGCATTTGCATTTCGTAAAAGGGACGCGGCCATTATTTGTGGACGGAAAACCCTCTAATTCGAACTCGAACAGATGAGATAACTGTAATCCAGACAAAGTAGCTTGTCCTTCTTTCGAGTCTTCTACCACGATACCTGGACTTTTGCTGGTCAGTTGTTTCGGGGTTATGAAATAAAAGGGATACTTGTGGTCCGCAGTTGTATTCGTAGCCGTCGGCGACAGTTCGGTACAGTCGGTAGCTTGGTTGAATTAATAGGGGTTGGTGTCGTTGTAGATTGATTTATGAAAGAAGAATTGGGAGCATTGTTTATAGGCTTCGTTGCGGCCAATTCGGATGTGTTTGTGGTCGTCCTGTAAAAGGAGTGCTCATCGTGAGACTCGTTCTCAACGCCGATCGCAACGACTGCGCCTGGGAGGACCCCAGCAGCAGAATCAAAAGCCACAGTGTCATGTTGACGCTATGATTAGCAATTAATGATTAGCAAATGTTGTTCGTTTGTTGTGAGGTCCAGAAGTCCAGTTGAGCTCACGAAAAGCACGATCCATCTTCATCGAGCAAAAGTGGCAAGTGCAATACAGCCTTTCCAGTAAAGAAGCGTGTTGGGAATTTTTGGTGTGTAGATCCTCGATCCCTGGTGATTTATTTAGTACATTGGTACCTATAGTTTAAAAATGTTACTAGCGCACAAAGAGTAGTCATCGTTTGTCCTTCTGAGAAAAATGAGACCAGTACAAAGGTGAACGCCCACGAACAATAAGGTTAACGATGAGGACTTTTCGCGACCGAAACAATCGCCATTTCACAAAATCGTAACTAGGTCTAGGGAGACTATTATTTGAATTCAGACATGTCACAGGTTGCATAAAAAAAGATATTATGTAATTAGATAGAGCTCTACGAAAATTGACTTCAGTTTCGATTATTCACATCGATTAATCGTTGTTCTGCAGCAGCTCATTCGCTCCCTTTGATATTGATATGACACCACGCCGAGGATCGTGCATTGAGAAGGCAAGGTGTTGTGTAGATCAAGAATTAGTCTCGAGTATTCCGACCGAAAGAAACTGTGAGCGCTTGTTTTCGTCGCATTTGCGGCATATGACTTCGACAGGCGCCATTGTCGGCGAGTCAATGAAACACAACACTTACCACGCTGTACTATAAATTATCCGGAGTATTTAAACCTGCAATACAATAGAAACAATCGAGCAAGTAGATATTGGTTCTATAATTTACATTGACGAGGTACCGCCATGCTTATTCAAACTTGAAGGGGCGAGCCGTGGTTTATTAAGGTTCCGCCATATGACGACGCAACTTTTCTTTTGGCTTGCATGTTCTTGGCAATCTCAACGTTCATAACTTGGATGACTTGGAACCAGGCGGTTCGAATGTCCGCAGTCCATTCGGTGCCCATGATTTTCTGCATTACTTCCAAAAAGGCGCGACATAAAAGTGTGAAATGATCTGGGGACAAGCCCATTTGGCAGTGTTCCTCGGCGATATCGGCCAACACTTCGGTGAGAATGTCCTCGTCCGGGCCCATAACGGCAAAGATATTGTCAAGCATTTTGACGACCTGGAGACCATGAATGAGTACACCCATTCGCTGCATACCTTGCGCCTTGACTTCTTTGTCGACAGCAAAGCCATAAATCGGCTTGATCTGCGGGTCCATCTTGAAAAGTACGAGGAGACTGTCGATGCCAAGTTGTTCATCGAAACCGGTACGCTGTCGGGCAGTTTCCCAGCTACTTATCACTTTCATAACGCTGGCAGGTGAAAAATGAAGGGCGGAGGACATGATTTGTTTTATCAATTTGTTGGTAAAAGGCTGAGAAGTAAAATTATGAAACTTCACCGCGTTTGTTTTGGTTTTGGTTTTGCAAAGCGGGCAAACTTGCAGTCTGCGTCAGCCAATCCGTCTCATTTCCGTAAATGTGTTTGTCCGCGAAGTGACGCGTGTACAACTTTATGATGTCTGGTCGTGAAATTTTGTCCGAGGATTTACATGTACATGTGCTTACCTGTATTCGTCCAGAAATCAAAGAACACAAAAGCAATAGGGAAATGCGACACTCGTCTGTACGCCACAGAAGACAACGAATAAACGAATGCGACGCCGGATTTCGGCGGCTTTGACTCATCACTCATCACTCATCACTCATCATCATCATGACGGATGAATGATGAATGGTGAGGAACTCGCAACTCGCGTCTTACGTATCTCACTTACTCCTTGCTCATGAGCTCATGAGACATCATGCCGTCTTTCGTTATCATCTGCGGACCGAGTGACAATTTTGAGAAATTCTTTTGTCACCAAGTTGACACGCATGCACGCATGTCCTTTAACGGCAAACGTCTCCTCATTCTCTCCTAGCCAGGTGCCATTTATTCCACGATCGATTTGTCAGGAACAGTGTAGGTTGTGTGACGTAGAAACTCCTCGTAAACTATTATCATAAGATGGTCTCCGCTTCCGGTTCTTCAGGCTTTAGCTTCAGGGTCGGGACTACTGACTGGAGGCTGGTTGTGCGCTTTTATTGGTCTTTGGTCGAGTGCAGGAAGCTTGGCAGGAAGGACTTGAATGAATACTGGTAATCATCATCTTGACTCTTGACTCTTGATTCGTTAGCGTCGGTACGTTGTGCGTCAGTCAGAATGAACCTTCCACTTTTGCTCCCCACCATGCGAGACACGGTGTGATTCAAAAGCTCTGATATGTACATTTTATCCTATACTATATCACTTCGGTACTCAGAAAACAGCAGAGCTATTGCTTCAATTCCACGTGTTTGATGGGATGGAGGGCAATTAAAAGGACAAGAAACGACAGCGTGCTATCCAAACCAACCTTGTTGTGATAGAGATTGCCTGATAGAAATCCTGCGATATTTTCCTGATATCCTAACGGCTTTTCAGTTCGTTTGCTGTAGTTAATATTGGAAGAAAAGGGCGCCGAAATCATGCAGAGAATAAGATCCGTTTTCTTTTCGTTCCTGCTCGTCATACTCTCGACGACATTGGCTTTTGTTATTTCGCCCCACGCGTCTCGAGGAAATACATGTCGTTTGTTTGCAACTGATCCGCAAAACTTCCGAGAGGCCGAAGTATTGGGGTTGAAATACATGCAGGATGGAGAATATGAAAAGGCGCTGAACGGTGAGTGAATCTGCCGTGCGCAGCGTTCAATTTGTCGAGATACTATTCACGTTGATGGAAACTCACACAAATACTTTCGCTTGCATTTGTCTGCTTCCTATATTTCTCGGTTTACGAATCTGCTTTTTTGTCAATCAATTTTGAACCACCCGTGCTTTTCCGCAACTACAACAAAACTGGCCTGTGAAAAAATCTATTCGTTTCGGTCATCATTTGCAGCTTTTCAAAAGGACTGAAATTACCTGGAAGCCGCGTGGATGTAGTAAGAACGCAACGCGTGTCGGGTCCTTCGCCGGTTGGTGGTGCAAAAGGAGGTACCAACTCGGAAACTGTGCAATCTTTGGACGAATTCGAGATTCAGGCTGCGTATTACAACATGGCTTGCGCACAGGCCCAACTGGAGCGATACGACGATGCCTTGGCGTCTTTACGGGTGGCGCTGGAAAACGGTTTTGACAATTTGGCCACGGTACGATCGGATCCCGACTTGGCTGTTTTGCCGCAAACAGATGCCGCAGCTCAATTCGACGCCCTATTGGACGAATTTGAATCCAAAAGCAACAACAATGGAGAAGGGGCGGTTTTTGGGCTGTTTCAATCGAAAAGAAATAATTGATATCCTTACTATGCTGTTCTTATGCTACAGCTGGCCGATTTCAATCGACTCGAGGCGAGGGGATTTGACTCGCACGGAAACGTAATGCGAAATGCACGCGCGAGCTATTTAATTTAGACTTCCGATCGTCTTCCATCATTTTGTAGAAGCCTTTACGGGTATCACTTTCTGTGAATACGGACACTAGGCCGATCGAAAGGTGCTGTTATGGTTAGTTTTATTTATTAGCCGTTCTTCATCAGCATACCGTTCGCGCTCCGCGAGTGGCATAATGCCAGTACTTTGAGTCATGCACAACCCCAGCAACACCAATTTAAAAGCTATAACGAAGATCTAGGTCTCAGCTGAATAGCTATGAACAGCAGTAGGCAATGACCGATTACCGTCTGCACAGAGTCACTGTAATCCATTTCGGCTTTGCCTAAATTTCCTTTTGAGTATGTATCCCACCATGAGACCATCACCTGGTAAGGAATATCTGAAAACCCTTCATTTTGGCACATACTCTGGTTCAATCAGCGCTACGAATCTGGAATCTGCAGTCCACGGGAGTCGACCTTCTTTGTGGGCAGATGCGTTGGCAGTAGCAATGAGGTCTGCTACCGACTCCGCCACTCTTTTCTGTTTGTGTTGAAGGATGCGGTCTACAGCGGAAGGATCGGCACATTTCGTCCATTTCCATTATTTGTTGTATCATCATACTGCTCTTGACATATATTATTTTGGGCTTTGTTTTGGTCCAGCGTGATTTGCTCGCCGCGACCGATGGCCGTATCTGTCGTAGTCTGTTTCATGGGTTGTTTAGTCATCTGATCCGATCATTGCTTTCAGTTTCTCAATGAAATAAAGCCATGACAAGTTTGGCTCCGCGTATGTAGGCTTGACAATTCGGGGTCCGATTCTTCAACGCAAAAATCCTTCATCGTTTCTACTTTATGTTGAAAAGGAAGCGCTTGTTCAGATGCTCATGGCAATCGAATATAATGATAATGTGGGGCATGCATGAACAATATCTCGACTTCGAATGAATCAAACGAGGCTTTTGGCAACACAAGCCCGAATTGCATTTTGAGCCGATCTGCCCATTTTCTCTGATGGGTTGTAACAGTTGTAAGGCAAAAAAATCGGTACCGTTCGGCGAATGATCAGACATAAGATAAGTTTTATTTAGCGGTCGAAAACCATTTAGACAGTACCGTAACTCTGATGAACTCTCGAATGGTGAAATTGGCCATTAAGGTTTGCCTTAACTGGTTCGGCTATCCTTAATGACGAAAATGACCATCCGAGAGTTCATCAAGTTACGGTACTGAATGGTTTCGACCCAAATAAAAAAACTTATCTTATGTCTGATCACGAAACGGTACCGATTTTGCCTTACAACCTACCTAATGAGCAAAGGCAGATCGGCTCAAAATGCATTCGACTTGTTTGCTGCCAGCCAAGAAGTTGTTGAAAGCTGCCCCAAACTAATAATAAGATTAGTTTACCTTCACGGGACGACCGGAAAGCCGAACGAGGCCGCGATCTCACCAATTTCGCCATACGAACGCAAGAGCATGCAGTCACTTGTGCCGCGCGAACTTATTCACCATGAACTACAAAAGATTTGATCGAGCCAAGAGGACCTCCTCGACCCAATGGATGTAGTCCCAATGCCGACCAACAACGGATGGATTTGCGGTGGTTATCCGTTGTACTGGATCGTATTGATGAGATATTACGCAAGAGAGACGAAATATCTGAAATAATATTCGATCAAGAAGACTGCAATTGAACAGATTAACTTCAGCCGTAAACTTTTGGCAGGCAGCGTGTCCAGCCGAGCAGCAGCGGAAGGAAGATCGGATGGTGACGACAAGGAGACAAATACTGACTCTTTACCGCTGACACGTGTAACTGCACTGAAATCTGTCACCGATGATTTAAATCAGTATGAGCAATTGGTCGTGAGCAACTTGAGCGAAGAACTTCTGGAAATATTTATAGGCTGGAATTCGAGTACACCATGTCGGTTTATTCCATTCCATAAATGGGAGCAGCAAAGGTAAAAACTCGCAGAATGTAAAGAACGCGCTCTTGAAATTGTGGGCGCCTTGGAAAATTGTGATGAAGGCTTACAGAAAACAATAACTGCCTACAGTATCGACTTCAGGATATGATTCGGATGACAGTTCGCACCATGGTTTCTGAATATTCTTCCGACAGCACCTCATCCTCTTCTGGAACCGCCAACGCTTCATTATCCGCAGGAGCAACGGCTATGAGCTTTCAAAGTTTCTTGAGCTGCATGGATATGCTATTTGAGCAGTTACTCGCATTGCTGACTTCGGCTTCTGGTGTCAATGCTTCTGGTGTGAGAGACATAAATGCTAACGATACAAAGGCTGTCGAATCCAACGGATCTCAGCATTCGGGCTCTGGACCAGCAGGGTTATCATCACTAATGGAAGAAGTTATTGCAGCTGCGACGGAACTTTGCTCAAAGTCTGTTTCAGAGCTATTACGACTTCGAAAGGAGGCGCACTCTTTGATTTCACTTGACGAAATGAAATTAATATGGGATTCCTGTCAGCAATTCACGTTAAAATTGAAGGAATGAGTGGCCATGGTTCTGCGTTAAGAAGCACCCTCATGGCACAAGCAAAAGCCTTTGTCGAACGAAAACATGAAAGTAACATGTCCGCTTTAGCCGCTGCTTTGGATTCAGAGAAATGGACTCAGTGCGAAGTCAGTAGTGAACGACAGGAAGCTATCACTCGTCTATGCACGGGGCGATCGGTAGTTACGACTCCCAAGAAAACAATCCGATACCGACAACTGTTAGCGATAAGCCAAGCAAAAACCCTGAAGCAGAAGTCGAAGGCAAAACTACAAAGTCGTATGGTCGAGTCTTTTGCTAGTCGAGATGATTACCAATAATATAGCCGCAGCGACTCATTTTGCAAGCCTATCGTCTGGTATTGTGGGAAAAGTGGCAGAACTGTTACGACTGTTTAATTCGAGGACGACTCATCTCGTGCTCGGGGCCGGCGCCATGAATTCAAACGCAAAGCTAAAATCAATCAATCCTTCCGTGGGACTTCACAGCAGTGAAGGAGCTCGGGCGGCAATCTAAGTTGGATAGTGTAGACGAGGCAGATTCACTCCTCGGTTCTGCCCGAACAGGGCAGCTGCACCAAGCAGTCCCGAAGCGGCAATCCCGAGACTGTTGCAAATGTTTCGGAAGAGGCCTGAATCACGGTTCTTCTGTGAGCAAGGGTTCTTTCTGGTACTTCAGTTGATGGTTCAAAAGATTCCTCTTCCGACACTCACGCTATGCTGGAGGCGTTTCTAGCGCACCCGTGGACAACTCTGGAACCCATTTAGCAAATGACTTTGGAACGATCCGTCCTTGCAGGGACATATTCCGAGCAGAACAAAGCAGTTCAAGTATCGGAGTTCGTCACCAATAAGCTGTTCTCTGATTTGACTTCTAATTCCATCGGCACCGACGACCAGGTCAGCCGTGTGACGAACCAAGTCTCCATTCTCATTATCTCGAAGTCAGCAGCACTTGATTGTCTTCAAGCTTGTCATACTTGACAAGCCGATGATTCCAGTGAATATGACTACAGTCAATCTTCTGAATATCTTCCTGCCCGCTGGCAACCTGTAACAATTTGCCCAGACAGTAGAGGGACTTCCTGCGCGTTCGAGACTGATGGAGTGACGACCGAGACGGAAGACTATGGAGGCAAGCCCGGCGCCGTGAGTGCAGCACCCGCGATCAGTTCATTCTTCGAAGCAAAGAGATCAGGGATACAAGCCGATCGTTAGCGAAAACTGACCTGGTGTTCCAATCGTTCAGAAACTGTTGGATTCAATACTATTTATCAAAGAATCTCAAAAGCGATAATAATAACGATTCATTAATTCATTGCTATGGCGAGGACGCGCTTTTGCTGCTTCTTCGACCATGCATACTTCATCCCACTTGCATAATTTCCCACCAAAACATGCGTTTGTGCGAGAAAAAAACGGCGCCAGAGTCCCACTATAAGCATCAGCGGCAAGAAATTAAGTTTTCTATTGTAATAAAACCAGTATAATTGTTTCAAAGAAACATTTTCTTGCCGTAGCGATGATTGCGGCTTGTCCTGCTCTACTTCAATCATACAACTCTTGAAATGTATTCTGACCGGTGCAGTCTGAGCGGGCCTACAGGATGCCGACAGCTGAGAGATCGACCCGATACATGCTGTGACTAAAGCTAAAAGTGCATGCTCTTGCGTTCGTATCGACAAAATTGGTGATCATATTTGGGCGGCCTCGTTCGGCTTTTGAAAGCGTTTGCGTCCGTGGTAAATGAATTATTTTTTTATTACTACTTCTTGATCTTCTGGGGTGCAGCAGCTTCCATTTGTGGTCAACAATTCTTCTCTGATGAACTCAATGGTGAAATTGCCAAGCGGCGGTTTTAACTTGTTCGGCCATCCTTAATGACGAAAATGACCATCCGAGAGTTCATCAGAGTTAACTCTCTATACTGGAATATGGGTTTTAAGGTTGCCAAATAAAATCTTATCTTAATGACGGCTGATCAGAATCCGAAAGATAGTTCCGATTTACGGTCGAAACTTTCCAACCATGCTCAGGGAAAATGGGCAGATTGGCCTCAAAATGCAATTGTTCGACTTGTCCTTGACAATGCATCCAGAAGTTGTCAAGAAGTTGTTGAAAGTTCGACCGCTACCTTATCAACAAACTGCCCAATAATAAGATTAGTTTACCTTCACGACGGACGACCCAAACGAACGAGGCCGACGATCCTCACCAATTTCGTCAGATACGAACGCAAGAGCATGCTGTCATGTGTGCGCGAACTTATTCACCATGAACTAAAGATTTGATCGAGCCAAGAGGACCTCCTCGACCCAATGGATGTAGTCCCCAATGCCGACCAACAACGGATGGATTTGCGGTGGTTATCCGCTGTGCTGGATCGTGTTGATGAGATATTACGCAAGAGAGACGAAATATCTGAAATAATATTCGATCAAGAAGACCTTGCTGCAATTGAACAGATTAACTTCAGCCGTAAACTTTTGGCAGGCAGCGGGTGGTACCGAGTTTTTGCCTTACTATCCATGGGGAATTATTTCCTTGGCACGCCCAATTTTATAAAAAAGCCTGCAACAAAACGATGGTTCAGAAACGCGATAAAGCCTGCCGAAATAAATAGTGAATTTGAACAACCTTCGTTGGAAGAATATGCAAAAGCACTTTCGATGCTGATCCTCTGCTTTTTCAAAAGGAGCTGCAGCACGCAACAACCTATTCTGTCTAAATGAGGATTAGTGCAACAATTGTAGTAGCGATCGCATCATTGTTTGTTGTCGCAGGCTCAACGTTGGAGACGTAACTAGAAAGCTGGAGTGGGGACAAAACGCAAGAGGTTCCTTTTATTATATCGTTACAGCTGTCGACTATATTGCCATCAGTGCCGTCGTGCGATCTTCTTCGGGAGGAATTGAAAGTATTGGATTTCTTGACGCTGCAATTCTCTGACTTATCAAAGAAAATCGCCCGTGGCGGGCATGTACAAACGTTTTGCCCGCGTGTCCACTTCGGACGGCACCGGCTCGTTTGTCGTGATCAAAGACCGTCAACCGCGTGCCTCTCGCAAGAAGTTGGGGCACACGGGACACCGCACCTACCTTGGTGATTTTGCTGAGCGGCCCCTTTCTTTAATGATCCGGGTATTGCAAGGAGGCTGGAATCTAGAGTTTTGCGTCTGAAGCCTGTATAATTGCGCGCGTCACAAAGGGATGCGTGCTGCTGCTTTTGCAGAAACATTTGCTAACATTCGTAATCATAATCATAATACTCCTATTCATAAAAATAATCATTTCATATGCGTCAAATTGAATTTCTTGTTTTTTATAAAATGCGACAAGGGAGTGAAAGACAACCCTCAATCTTACTTATTTACGCAGGCGCAACAGTAATCCCTTGTTCGATTTGATCTTCTTCTGCAATTGAATCAAACCGTACAAAAGTGCTTCAGCGGTAGGAGGGCATCCCGGCACGTAAATATCGACAGGAACGATCCTATCACAGCCACGAACAATCGCGTAACTGTAATGATAGTAACCACCTCCGTTCGCACAGGAACCCATGGACACGACCCAACGCGGTTCCGGCATTTGATCGTAAACTTTGCGTAGGGCAGGCGCCATTTTGTTGGTCAGCGTTCCGGCGACAATCATGACGTCGGATTGACGGGGACTCGCACGAAAGACCATGCCAAAGCGTTCCATATCGTATCGCGATGCAGCTGCGTGCATCATTTCGACGGCACAGCACGCCAAACCGAATGTCATGGCCACAAACTGCCCTTGCGGGCCCAGTTCACGAGATCGTCGACTCGTGAAATGGCGTATTCGACATTGTCAGCGACGGGGACGTTGCCTCCGCCAGTTAGCATCTCTTCGACGTTGTCCAGTTTTCCGAGCTGTTTATGAAAGATGAGAAGTAAGCAAATGGATCAACATTCCGACGAATCCCAACAGCAAGAAAATTGCGCACGTACCGCAGAAGTTTGACTTTGTGCTGTTCCTGCCATGGCCCGCGACGCCAAAAAGGATCCCTTGCTTCTCAAGGATGATTTCAAAATTAACTTGTGTGCAGCCAACATGGTTAATAATAAAGAAACGTCTAAACACCCGTGCTACTATTATTTGCTTTTGGCTTGTTTTATTTGTTGCTGTTGTTGTCGATGCGGCTGCGTTGCTGCGATCGAAGGACAAACGAATGCGAATGACTCGGAGGGAATCCCGGATTTACGTGTCTCGAGTCACGAGGTCGGCTTTCCGTTCGTTATTGCTATTGCTTGACAGTGAAAAGTACTTTTGAGTGCCAATTTCGGCCATGATTTCTGACCTTGTACTGTAGACTATCACGTTCGAATGTTGGGCTTCGCGCTTCTTCGCTGCAAAATGGCCATGTGCCAATTTCTTCCGAAGTCACATTCATTTATCACAATCCACACAACACACAACATCATCGATTGCTCATTTCAGAAGTCGACAGAGCAACATTCATTAAATTCAACAAATAATACAAGATCATGATCCGAATCCTTTCGATTGTCGCCTTGCTGTGTGCGACTAAAGCTTCAGCGCAAGTGGAACGCGAGTTGAGCTGGGGATCGCACAATGGTATGTTCTATTCTCTCATTTCGGCGACCAATTTCGTTGAGTCGACTGGGGCTGTCGAAACAATTACTACGCCGGATGGTATCCGAGCGGTCGGATTTTGGATCCTGGTGACACGTTGGGCTATGCTTTGGACGTTCCTATTGCCGGAATGTACTCCCTGGTCCTTCATTTGGCTAGTCCGGATGGAGAAGGACTAATCGAAATTGCGAATGCCGACAAGCCGGAGGATGTTTATGCTCGCTTTGAAGACCTACCTTCATCGAATGGAAATTGGGAGGACTATCAAACAGCAGCACAAAATATTACCTTGCCGCAAGGACAACTCGTGCTGCAAGTGAGCGTGCTCGAAGCTGGATTTAATCTGATGTGGTTGAGTCTCGAACAGCTTCCTGAAGTAGCTCCGGTGGCGCCAGTAGAAGAACCCGTCCCGTCGGAGCCAGCAAACCCCGCAGATCCGGCGACGCCAGCAGAGCCAACTGAGCCCGCTCCTCCGATAGATCTCGAGCCTCAAGAATTGACCACCGCACCAACAATGGCAAAGACCCTAGCACCAACAGTTGCTCCGACTGCGAAGAAGACACCGTCGCCGACCGCTACTCCGACTATGAAGAAGACACCGTCGCCGACTGTTACTCCGACTATGACGGAACAATCCGTGTACACTGAGCAATGCTTCTCGGCCGGCAATTATTTGGCCTATCAAGGTTGCGATATCTTGCCGCGGGGAGTCGGGTTTGTTGGGCCGCTCGAAGCATCAACGATAATTACGTATCCCTTTGAGGTGACTGTCACGGGAGTCTATTTATTGCAAATGAGTGTACAGGGACAGGGAGGATTGAATGTGACGTGCGAAGCGACAGGAAGCAGTACGCCTACATTGAGTCACTTCCAACGTATCGTACAACCAGCAGCAACGACGTCTGGTACACAGTATCCAGTGTCATGTACTTAGAAGTAGGAAGCACCATTTGCAAATGGAAGCCGTGGTTGGAGGATGGAGTATGCAATCCTTATGTTTACTTCCCGTTGCATCTCATTCCGTGAGCTGCTCTGTTGGTGCCGCGCGTTGATTGTGTTTGACGTCACACGATACCAAAGTACAGTAATGTTACACTACGTACTACTGTACGTGCGTGACGAATAATTGCACGGAGTAAATTATTATTTAGTCAAAGTCATTTATCGTTTATAGTTTGGCTTTTGACGAACGAACATTGAAATGACTGGTGCCCAACGGAAATCACACTTCGCTCTCCACTTTTGTGGACTTGGGCTTCGCGCTGGTTTGTTTCCCACCAAAACGACGAACGAAGGAACTTTGATTATTTAATTAAATTATCATCACGCACACCACCATCAACGCCATGGGTTACATGACAAGTAGAATAGCGTTAGCTCTGTTACTGCTGTGGGAGAATGCTATCTCAATCGAAGGGTTTGGGTCTTCTAATTTAAGACGGCAGCAGCAAGAAGAGCGCAAGCTCTCGTGGGGTTACTACGATGGTGTGTTTTACAACATGCTCCTAGCGGCGGATTACACTGTGGTACAAGGAGACGTCGCTGTACAAGAGTCTTCCTCGGATACCTCGACGATGGTGACGTTCTCACGTACCGACTCACTTTGCAATCGACTGGGTCTTATCAAATGCAAATTCGTGTAGCAAGTCCTCTAGGCGACGGAAAAATTGAACTTCGCAATTCTCAGAATGTTACACAGATATACGCTTCCATCGAAACGATACCGGCTTCAGAAGACTGGAATTCGTGGCGAACACTCGAAACAACACTTGACTTGCCGGAAACCGAAATTGATCTAGATTTGGTCGTCGTGGAAGGGGTTGGAACTTGCTTTGGTTGTCCCTAGAGTTGCTCGAAATCAATGAAACCTCTACCACCATACCAACGACCGTGGCATCTCCTGTCGCTGCACCCACAAGCGAACCACCGCCGGTAGCCTCGCCTTTACATGACGATACCTGCATTGTCTCCTTAAACGCTGGCGATTACACCAGCAAAGATGAAGCCGCACAATTATCATCACAAGACAACAGTTTGGGATTGGAGACCAACTCATGGGTTACGTATACGGCAAACATTCCAACAGATGGAACGTATTTATTGCAAATGAAATTTACGTTGTCGTCCGCCACGGGTGCCTTCGACCTGACCGATGCCGGAAACCAAAACTCTACACCTCGATCAAGGAGTCCACCATCGATTCTTGGCGCAGTATCAATACTGTTTTGCTTCTGGAAGCGGGAGCGCACATTATGAAAATCAACATTTTTGATGGGTCGTGGCAATTGTCTTCGCTCTGTCTAGACCGAATAAGCTTTTTCAATGTGGACTACATTGAGTCAAGCAACACAACAACCATGTCGCCGACGAGTCCACCATTTGGCAATCCAACATTGACACCCACTACAGCACCCACGCAGGCAACAAACTCTTCACAAATAATGCAGACGCCGACCGTATCACCTGCAGAAATGATCGAGTCTGACAGTACAACAACTACGTCTCCAATGAGTCCATCAGTAAGCACACCGACACTGACACCTGTTGCACTTCCTGCACCTGCAATAAACGCTTCGCCAATAATTCAAGCGCCCGTCGCATTACCCACAGGCGTGACCGAGTCCGGCAATACAACCACCGTGTCTCCGATGAATCCATCCGTAAGCACGCCGACATTGGCACCAGTTGCATCGCCCACGCAAACAACAAACAATTCGCAAATCATTCCGGCGCCCACCGCATCACCTACAACGCAGTCCGACTCTGGCAATTCATCCACCATGTCTCCGACGAATCCATCCGTAAGCACACAGGCGTTGGCGCTCTCAGCCAACGAGACGTCGTCCATGTATGGCGTAGTTCTTGGAACTAGTAACGAAAATCTCCCCAGTATTACGCAATTGGACGTGTACGACTGGGTCCGCTATCCCGTGACTACAGTGACTGGGGGCATTTACACGATGGAAATGCGCGTTTCCAGTTCTTCGGGCGAAGGAGCTTTTGACTTAATCGATTACGGCACGGGAAGCAATTACAGTTCCTTCGACAGCATACCAGCTACCGGTCTCGACAAATGGGAGACAATCAATGACACAATTACGCTACCCGCTGGCGACGTCTATTTCATGATTCGTGTGCGTGAAGGTGGGTGGATATATTCCTGGATTCGGTTCACTGAGATTTAGTCTAGTCTTCGTCGCGAGTCTGCAAATTCTTAGTGAATACCCCATTTACTAGTTCATTGTTCGATCATGTCGATGAATTACTGGTATGAGCATCTCGAGTCCTCTTTGTACAGAAGCTATGCTGGCACACGCTATGTTGATGCTTTTGATATCTTTATTCATCGTTTCCTGTCTCTGTCAGAAGTCAGTCACTTTAGCTGCTGTGCTGCCTGTTGCCTTGTTGTTTTGTGATCGATCTTCGTCTTTCGGCTCCCCGTCCCCTGTCCGTAGTCTACAAAATGCGGAAAGTGAACTGTGGATTTCTGATTCCTTTTGGTCCCGTTATTTTGTACTTTGTACTAGAGAACATTTGTACAATTCGTTACGAGTTACGAGTGAACTTTATGAATTATGACTTATGACTGGACGATGATTCAGCATTCAGCAAAGATGGGAGGAGGCGCGAGGCGAGGCAAGAGCAGGAGGCCCAGACTTCTCGACAATTAGATGAAACTAATACGTGTTCGTACATTTTACAAGAGACTTTTATTTCCAATCTACGATCAATACGGTCGTCGGCATTCGGCATTTTTCCGCAGCTTACAATAGACCGCTCGACATTATTTCAGCAAGTTCCGAATAGAAGACCCCTCACAGCTCACAGGTCTCACAACAAGAAGGACGACAACGAAGGACAAAACAGCAGCAGCATGAAGTCCTTTAGATTGTTCATAGGTTTGCTGACGGTGGCTACAATGTTCCCTTCGTCGCAGGGATCGACACAACTGTTACGACGACGTCTACAAGAAAACGTTTGTCAAGGAGGATGCCGAGAACCTCGACTCGCTTCGATCGGCGCAACCAGTTTTGTCCAACGAAAGGGCGGTACTTTAGACGAAGCCAATGAATCCATCACGCTCCAAACGGGCGAGTGGGCAACATATGAAATGACAGTTCCATCCGATGGAATTTATTTGATGCAGACCCAACTTTCCTCCGACAGTGGGTCGACCATGATTATGGTCGATCCTCAAACGTCAAAACAGCATGCTAGAATCTTGGGAAATCCCACGCACACCAACAGTATTGTATCATTACGCGCGGGCGCCCAAAAATGAAACTATACGCGGAAAAGGGCCCGATACAAGTAAAAGGGCTTCACTTAGATGTTATAGATTCCATTGAAGACAAAGACGAGCATGATCCTTCGTTGATGCGTGCAGCGGACCAGTACAGCTCGATGGAGGGCATCACAGCTCAAGAAGACAGCGATGGTCCATTGTCCAGTATTGAATTGGCGGATCCTAATAGTTGGGCGCAATATGATTTCCAGATTCCTTCAACCGGGAAATATCGACTGGACGTGCGTGTTTCGAGCCAGAGCGCAAGCGGTGCACTGGAGGTGATCGATGGGGATACTGGGAAGTTATACGCTTCATTCAATACTCCATCCATGGCACGAAATGAGGAAACGTGGAAAATTGTATCCAAAACCGTGGTCATGGACGCAGGTCCGAAGAATGTCCGCGTGCGAGCCCCACAAGGTGGTGCTCGGGTTGCTGCTGTTCAACTGAGCCGTCCACTATCCTTCATGATGTCTCCTGAGACGTTCTCCCAAGCATCCGAGGGTGTTGAAATCGTGGAAAGTCCCGATGGTATGCCTATTGTCACTTCCTTGGAACCAGACGACTGGATTCAATACCCTATTTCCGTGCCATCCCAAGGTAAATACCAGATGACTATGAGGGTTTCAAGTCCCTCCGGCAAAGGCGCATTTGAGGTTCTCGACTCGATTAGCAATCAAACATTGGCGACGATTGACAAGTTGCCGACGACCGGCGAAGGTTGGGAAAATATCAACACCACAATGAATCTCGAAGCAGGTTCCCACAATCTTATGTTGCGAGTACGAGAAGGAGAGTGGCATTACTCGTGGATGCGGTTCAATCAAGTTCCTGAGATGGATGTTGGCAGCACCGATGGCAATCTGGAAAATGACGAGGCGTTTCCAGATGAGCTGATATCGGAAACGAGCGAAGGAGGCGACGATGGCAACATCAAGGCAGGAAATAGCAATTCAACGGAACCACTTATTATTGATGGCACAAGCGGTAATCCGGAAACTGACAATGAGGATGAAGCATCGCCAAGCAAAGAAGGCGAAGGCGACGTGAGCTTTCCAGGTGAGCTATTACCGAGCGACGTCCACATGAGCGAGACGCAAAGTACTGATCCCATCGAACCGTCTGCCAATAGCACGAACGGACCTACAGAAATTGACACCGATGAGTCGTCACCCACCAACGAATCTGGAGATGATTTGAGCAATCTATCTGCAACCGCTGACTCCTCCTCGGATCCAAACCCACCTCTGCATCAACCAGCTGTTGTCATGATGACCGCCTCAAGTTACACGTCGATGAATGGTATCGAACTTGACGAAGAGACACCGCACGGTCTTCCCTCGACGACACTACTTGAAGCGAACGACTCAATATCATATTCCGTGACAATACCGAAAGCAGGCAGCTACGAAATGAAAATGAGAGTCTCTAGCCAGACAGGAGAAGGCGCTTTTGAAATTGTCGATGAAATTACAGGGACGTCGTATGCCTCTGTCGACACGCTGCCCTCAACAGGAGTGGGTACAGATGGGAAACGGTGACCGCCGAGTTGAATTTAGCCAGTGGGCCGCAGCAACTAAGAGTTAATGTGAAAGAAGGCGGATGGTCCTATTCATGGATAAGATTGACTGAACGAAAGGATCTATTTGACTCTGGAAATCCTCTATTCCGGGGCAAGCTGCGACTCCTTCTATTCCTGGACAGGCTACGACTCCTCGCTTCCTGGACAGGCTGCAACTCCTTCTCTTCCTGGACAGGCTGCGACTCCTCTCTTCCTGGACAGGCTGCAACTCCTTCTATTCCTGGACAGGCTGCAACTCCTCTCTTCCTGGACAGGCTGCGACTCCTCTCTTCCTGGACAGGCTGCAACTCCTCTCCTGGACAGGCTGCAACTCCTCTCTCCCTGGACAAGCTGCGTCTCCTCTCTTCCGGGGCAAGCTGCGACTCCTCTCCCGGGGCAAGCTGCGACTCCTCTATTCCGGGGCAAGCTGCGACTCCTCTATTCCTGGACAGGCTGCGACTCCTCTATTCCTGGACAAGCTGCGACTCCTCTATTCCTGGACAGGCTACGACTCCTCTATCCCTGGACAAGCTGCAACTCCTCTATTCCTGGACAGGCTGCGACTCTTCTATTCCTTCGTCTACACCTGATCCGCTTCTGGCGAGCTGCGACGTTGCCATAGAAGCAGCAAAATACTCGACAATGTCGGGGATTCAAGTAAGGATCAACCGAAAGCATGGATAACATTGGTTGGTTGGACCCCGGTGATTGGGCGGAATATTCCGTCTCCATTCCGTCGGCGGGGAGCTACACCATGGGCTTTCGCGTGGCATCACCCGAAGGTTTCGGCGGATTTGATGTGCTCAATGGAGGGTCTGCATTGACTTCCATTCCCTCATTACCAAAGACGGCAGGATGGCAAGATTGGAAAACGGTACCACGGACTGTTTCATTGTCATCGGGAAAGCAACTCTTCGGATAAACATATTGAATGGCGGCTTCAATTTAGTCTGGATCTGCTTGACTCGAGCGTAAAATAAATCATGAACTAATAATCGATTCACATTGTTTCGTTTGTTCAAAGCGTATTGTGGTAAAATCGATCGACAGCAAAGCAACGCGTCGTCATCCAATACTTTGTATCGACTGTTTAATAAAACAGCCGAGCTCGCATTGCCAGGTGATCTCGATTGAATAATCTTGTAATCTTGTGGTGTAATGCTAAAATTCGTGTATCCCTTCATCGCTTCCTTTACGCTGTTTTGTTGCTGCTGCACAAGAAGGAAACAGATAGGGTGAAAATGGAGTCGACGGCATTTGTCTCTCTCAACATGGACTGTTGGGGATAGTCACTATCCGATTGGTGATCCAAGAACAGTGGCATTCGCTCTACCTCGTTCTCTAGCAACGCAACACTTAGCTTTTCAAGATAATGCAAAGGCATATCATTACTTTGAAAGTTATTTATTTCACGCAGAATCTGTTTACCGACTTGAATGACAAATGGTGCAGTCGATTTTCTGGGCGGATTTTTCTGCTTCCTCTCTTTGTCCGAATTCGTGCTAATTACAGTAAGGTTAGAAATTCGATGCGTGGGCTATTTTGCGCACACAGAAATTCGATGCGCACGTGTTTCCGCCTACAGGAATTTTGTACGGTACCATTTCGATTCATGCGTTTTTGTCGAAAAGCTGTAACTTTCCGGATTGCACTGGCTTGATAGTAGAAACGCAAAAGGTATAATTATGATCAGAGCATTGTGATTGGTTATTATTCACAAGCGGTGCTGAAAATACTGACAATGCTTTGCTTGTTCTCCGTCGCTTTAGGCTATAAAACACAGCCAAGCTAGATTCCAACCGCCCTCGGATACGTTGATGCGAAGTGTCTGCTGCCCAGCTGGTAGTGTGACATCTATTTGGTCCGTGTACCAATCTTGCCAGCCACCTGACGCTCGCATCGAATTGACTGTGCCATACACTTGCCCAGTAGTTGATGCCATTTGAAAGCCTCCTTCTCCACCAGGTGATGCTATCCGATAGCTCATTTTGTACCGTCCTGCTTGAGGCAAGTTTACATCGTATTCCAACCAGTCACCAGGATCAAACCATCCCACGTTTGTGCCACCTTCCGTAGATGGCTCGGTGTCAGTGCCCGACATGGCACGGTAATTGCTAGCCGGGACAACCACGTCGCATGATTCAGTCGTGGGCGAGCTTGGCTGCGAAGGAGCGAAGGATCACTGGGTAACGAAGGAAGCGATCCACCACTTGGAAGGGCCGGATCACTCGGTGAGCTGGGCAAGGCCGGATGCTGGGCGAGCTAGGACGGCTTGGGAGGGCAGGAGAAGAGGATCTGCTGGGGAGCCGGTTGGGCTGGCAAAGCGGGCTCGGCTTCAGAAGCCGGTTGAGCTGGCAAAGCTGGATCTGCTGGAGGAGAGTTGCTCCCGGTATCACTCGGAGCGCCAGGTCCACTAACGCCCGAATTCGGCTGAGTCGGAGCTCCTGAATCAGGTGGTGCGTTGGCACCGCTATCGCTGGTGTATTTGCTCCGCTATCGCCTGGAGTCGGTTGCCCACTATTTCCAGGGTATTGGGCCCACTATTCGGGGTTCCGCCATTCGGGTTCGTGGGTGATCCCGAATCTGGCGGAACGTTAGAGCCGCCGTCCGGCACTCCGGAATTCGGCGGTACATTGGAGCCACTATTGGGACTTCCAGAAGATGGGAATCCGTTCGTCGGAGGGCTCCCGTGCCTGTGTTCGAGCCTCCATTTGTAGGACTACCGCCCGAGTTGTTCCCAACTGCACTTCCTCCGGTATTGCTGTTGCCCCCATTTGAGTTGGGATTTCCTCCGCCGCCATTGCCCCCCAGGTGTTGCAGCTCCTCCATTACCATAGGTTACATCATTGTAAATGGGAATACCGGTACTCCCGTTGCCGCCAACTGCAGTTCCTCCACCATCCCCATAGATGTAATTGTGAATGTGAATCACCGGTTGCGTGAACCCTCCACCACATCCGCAACTTCCTCCGCAGCCACAATTGCTGGATCCTCCGCTAGAACTTTTCACTGACTCAATTTCTTGTAAACACAACGACGCCAGGTTCCAACATCCGCTAAAATCCGCACTTGCAAGGTATGAGACCCTGCGGAAAGATCCATCACCACATTCACATTCGTCCACATTTGCGCGTCTCGAATATTTTACGGCAGCGTATTGTTGATTCGTTTCCATATCTAGCACTTCGAAAGCACCACCACCCTGTGTATCCATAGCTCTCATCTGAAGCATGTAGGTACCGTCGTAGGGCAGTGATGGTGTACGCGGCCCACTCCCCGCCATACATTTTACAAATTCTGCTGTTTGCGTAAGGTCACTGCCGTTCATTGAGATGTAATCCGTAGCGGCAATCGATTCAAGGCAAACGCCTTGTGGCGGAAGAGTGAAATTGGTAAAGGTCGTATTTGG
>BROJ01000138.1:0-48829 GCA_026008555.1 Fistulifera pelliculosa | reverse complement strand
CCGGTCTCGTGAGCCCTCAAAAGCATCGAGTTAATATGCGCCGTATTGTTGAGCGCCGCCAAGGAAAGAAGGTATGCGTCTGAGGATGCGAACTTGCAGTCTTGTAGGGTTACATCGCACATGTGATACAGCTGTTCAACCTTTTCACACAGACAAGTTTCCCGGCAAGCATGTTAGGTGCATAACCATGGCCGTGTTGTAAATGATGGCCGCGCAGATTAGTTCGTGGTTATCACAACTCCCTGCTTTTATGCGGTAGACTCTATCGAAAAGGAAAGCGAAGAGCTGTCAAAGTTCCGTTGCTGAAAACCTTGATCAGACGACAAACGCAGAACTGATACCGATTGAAGACAGCTGTCATCACCAGTAGAGTCCAGGTCATCGTGACATGCTAACGACTTTGTTGGAGCATCGGCTTCTTCGCTCAATTGACTTTTCATCAATCGAATGGATCTCAGAAGCAAAGTGCGTGCTTCATTCAGTTGTCCTTGACAGATGCATGAGATCGCAGCGTTGTTCATCTCGATAGTTGAATTGACGTTCATGTTGTACCAGATATCAGTGTCTTCTGATGATCTTATAAAGCGATCAAAAGATGATTTGTGAGGTCAAGTTTTTGTTTGTTTCAGGTGGGCAAAAGTTCCCTGAAAATGAAAGGAAGCAGTATGCGTCAAATGGATTACTGGTCAAATGTCGTTCTCGTTTTGTTGCTTTTGCTACTGGATGTTTGGGGTTTGGATAGCTTGTCCAAAAAACCGAGAACTACTCTATCACCTACTGTACAAAACGGTTTGAATACTTTCGGCCCTTAGGCAGATCTAAGTGCTGCTGACTGCTGACTGCTGACGGCTGACGGCTGCCAATGGCAAGTGAGAAGAAGGAACTCATAACGTCATCTGTAATTTTCATGATCGATGGTCTATGGCTATGGCGTTTGGCGTTTGGCGACTGTCTTCTATCTTGTAGTCCATATCTTGTAGCGTGTAGCGTGTAACGTGTATATAAGCTTGTAATTGTAACGTTGTAAGTTGTAGCTATTCTCTCTTCACAATTCTTATCAAATGGGAACTCATGGCATTAATGACGACATTTATTTCAAGTAGTATCGAAAAGGCCCAGTCCAAATCAGGCATATAACATATGGCCAGATGCCAAGCACTTAAAGTTACCACTTACCACCCCACCCTCAACTCATAAAGCATCGCGGATTATTTTATGACACGATTCACGACTAGGTGCATAAGATTTTATAAAGATTTTAAAATTTGCGGAATAATCTCAGGATATAGACTATGGACTATAGACAATAGGAAAAAGGATCGGACTACTGGTAGTCCGAGACTGAGGGTTGCGTAATGCGAAATGCCAAATGCGGCAAAGGCAAACACACACTCGTTTTAGACACTCGAGACCGATCGAGAGCATCATCGATCGGCTAGTTCGTAGTCCATTGTCGATGTACTATCTATGATCCTCTAGTCTACCGGTACTCCAGTATCATCAACCACAGGCAGCGAGCTCTTGCACTCCGAATGGAATCGTAACGGATAAGCGGTGACACTCCAGTTTAGATTAGCGAGCTAGGAGAAGTGACAAACGCAATTGTTTTAAAGTTTAAATTGATTTAATTAGTATTTCTATTAGACAATTGTTATTTTCAAGCAGAAGGCGCAAATCTAACACTCTGACAGTGCGAATGAACCATAGCATTCAGCTGAAAGACAAACGCATTTGCCGAATCAACACCTTTCCGTGGTTTTTCTAATCTTAGCATGTTGATCATCTCGTCTAGGGCTTGTGTGTTTCACGGCTGTTAAAATAGACGGAGTGCATGTGTGCCATGTTGTTATGTATTGCCAAAGTTAACAAATAGGCTTCGGACGAACTTGATCGGTATCGGTCAATGGCCATGACGGACATTTTATAGAGTTTCAAACTTTTCCGACATGGCGCTGGCTCCGAATGCCAGAGCAGCTTGCCAAGTGAAAGACCATGGCAAAATTAAAAGAATGGCCGCACAGACGAGTCGTTCGTTGTCTGTGTCTTGTCTTTGAATGAAAAGACTCGATCGAAAAGCACAGTGCAGAGCATTCAAAGGTTTGATCATGCAGAGACCGATGTTGTTTTGAATCATGATAAACGGGAAGCGATTGAAGACCAACGTCTTGAAAATATCGCTGTTCGAAATATCATTATTCTCCGATGCCAACGTGTCATCCAATTTCCTTCGCATGCAAGAAATTGCTTCAGTGAGTAGCGCATGCGCTTGACTTATATTTCCTTGGCTGATGCAATGCACCGCCAAGTTGTTCTTTGAACGGAGGAGCAAAAGTGCATGTTGGGCATTTATAAAAAAAAATTGTGTGTCAATTGAGACGACAGTTTGAGGCGTTTTGTGGTTAGTCGTCGGTCGGTCTTGGGTAGAATTGACATTATTGCCGAAAAGTCATTCATCCAGTAGTCACCCAGCAAGAAACGAATAGAAGGACTTCGGAGTTTTTTCAGTTTCAAGTTGCTTGGTCGTAAAAAGTGCTACGGGTCTCTGGCCGGGGAGGCACAAAGTTCCAAGCCTCCAGTCCCGTGAGAGTAGCAACTCGTGATTCACACCAGGTCACAGTCACAGGGGAACAAAGGAATGACGGAAAACACAGTTTTTGGTTGCTCCATCTTGTAACATGAACCAGTCGAAACCCCAACGACAACGGCTCGTTCGAAGGATTGTTGTTTGAAGGCAGAACGAGTGAAAGAGGCCCCGTCGTAATCATCTCCATTCCAAAGGACGTTGTTCGCGTTAAATTCTGATGAAAATGTCCCGCAAAACACGCCGCAACATGATACTTGGCAAACAAGTCGAGTAATCGCTTTCGTCTTGTGCGTGGTAAGGGAAAATAGGATTCTGGAATACAGAGTTGGGGATCATTGCGATGCATATACTCGGGCGGCCACTGAATCGTCAACGTTCCGGTCAGTTGCGTTTCATCTTCATCTTGGTTATACAAAAGAGCGGATGATGGGAAAAAACAAAATGATGGCCGCGTTCGCTTCATTCGCATAGCAGAGACGTTCTTCGATCCACTGTATTTGTGCCTCGTACAAATCCATTGCATTTTCTGGCTGCGAAATGATTGACGAATTGATGACAATATTGTAACTTCCGTTGGCCCAAAACGCAAAATAGTCGTCCCCAAAGTGCTCGCGAAACCGATCAATCGAAGCAGCGTCCGGTCGATTTCAACATCATGATTTCCGCACAAGCATATTAAAGGAATGTCCGAATGCAATTCTTCCCATGTTTCTTGAAATAGTCGAAATTGCTCCTCTTGCACTGCGTCGCATTCTTCTTGGGTCCACAATTGTTGATTGTCGTTGTTTTCATCATCGTCATTACTGGTAGCAAAATGCTTCGGCTTTGGCGTGTTGGTGTATATTCCCGACGTCATGTCGACCAAGTCCCCACAAATACAACAAAACAAAGGACGAGGATTCAATTGATTGATCGCTGCAATCGCTCTGCGGCTGTAGTCGACTTCTGCGTAGGATGATGATTCATTGATGTTGCTTATATTTTGATCCATCATTCCAAATTGTGTATCCGCGGCCACCACAAACGTAAAAGGGCCGAAAGGTGCTTGTCTTTGGCAACATGTGTGTCTTGAGGAAGCGACGAATGTCGAAAGGTACGATCTCGCTGTGTGCTGCGGAATCGTTCGCTCTGCCGTGTATTGTTTTTAGTATTCTTCATATTAGAAAAAGGATGTTTAGCAAAGCTTTTCCGTGCCAACAAAATGGATGAATGAACAAAGGAATGACAACTTTCACAACAACGACAAGAAAAGACGCGTTCTCGTCCGCTTGCGTCCGACCTTCGCAATAAGCACGGGTGAATGGCAGTCGCCAAATGGCAAAACACCAAGACTGGTACCAGGGTACCGTACTCCGGAAACTAATAAGGCTCCTGTTTACAAGTGTTCGTCTAATATTGGTTTTGAATTGGTGATTGCGATTACCAATGCTTGCTACGGTGCGCAATGACATTCGAAAGCATCAAACGTCCGTTTTCGTCCTGATACTATTCGTGATAACTTATTTTCTTTAAGTGCTTCTCCTTTTCACTTTATTCGAAATGCCGTGAGCAGAATGGGAGAATCCATCCATCCCATCTTTTGTATTCTTGGACTCTCCATGCCGCATTGCGACAAAGTGTTTGCTGCACCGCTTCTAAATGACTCGACAGCTGCTGTTGCACACTTGAATCGAGTAAAGGAGAAATCGCCACTACTGGGTCATCCGTATTTTGTCATTGTCAAACATGCTCCTCCAATCGTGTGTTTGACTCGAAAAGAGGGCCAATCCTGACAAAGGCGTGCACGGCAGCATCCTCAACCGCATCGGATTTCGGATACGTCATGATGGAAAGCATGCCTCCTACTCGGGTGTGTGTTGCAGCATTCATTAACGATTCCAATGTCGATTCTGTATTCGTTTTAATATTCTTGTCGGGAGCGTCGTCACCGTCCAAATGCGTCGAATTAGGAAGATATCCTAAATTGTAAACGACCAATGAGACTTGTTGATGTGATATGGGAAAGGATGTATGCGATTGCTGTAAGACTTGAACGTTGTTTCGAATAATGGGTTCGGGTAACACATCGGCCAAACGCTGTCGAGTCACTTGACAAGCTCGTTCTTGTACATCCAAGCACAGCAATTGGTTTGTAGAAGGAGATATAGTGTTACTATCATCCTTTCGGGCATTCGAAAACAACAACTGAGCAAGAAAGACAGCATCATTGCCATTTCCTGCAGTCGCATCAATGACAGTAGCATTCGTTGCGTCTTGTAACACATATGACCACAGCAAATGCGCCAAAGCTGTCGTTGTAATGGCTGGATTCTGTCCGTAATTGTCAATAGCTGATTTTTTTGGTTGCTTGGTTGTTTCTGTGTCTGTGTCTGCGTCTGCATTATTGCGTACGGGCGGACTCGGTTTCTCTTGCAGAACTCGTTCGGCACGTTGAGTCGCCATATTAAGAAGAGATGCGACTGACTGTGCTTTTAAATTCTCCTCCGTTTGCACCTGATTTTCGACTGACGTATTGTTATTGTCTGTTAAACTGGAAAGCACTCGCTGTGATCGCTGCATGACACGGCCGAGCAAGAAGTCTGCGTCATTCTTCTCGAAATTGTTGCTCAAGCGTGAAATTATGCGATGACTCCTCTTGTGATTGTGTTGGCAATAAGAACGAACTACTTTATGAGTCAGCGAGAATAACATGACGATTATTCGTATGCTTGTTCGTTTCGTCCAGAAGCAACTCATCATCATTGTTCATTCATGATGAATGATGTGAAAAAAAAGAAAATGTGTGTCAACGCAGTCAACAACGTCGAACAAAAAAAACAAGCCGCCGAATTTGAATTCCGGATTCCACCATCAAACTTCGCGAAGTGCCAACTGGCGATCCGACATGTTCGCGGAAGCACAAAACCTAAAGGGTCCAAGTACCGGAAGACGAAGAGCACTATAAGCATAGAATGTGGGAGCACAAAAACCACATTGCAGTTGTACTCAACCGTCCATAGTAACGAATGAATCTTCGGAAATCGGAAACCTTTTCGTCTTCCTCTCCTCCTCGCACACGTTTTCGAATTCCTTTGCTTTTTGTTTGTTGGAAGAAAAAGATCATTCTTATTTATATATTTACTCCGTGCTTCGAATTATCATCCATTCATCCATCCATTCGTTTTTCATTATTATCTTCATTTCTTTCAACCATGGAAGAACTCAAACGTAAAATCAGTAAACGGTTCTTTCCGGAATCCAAAATACTCGACAAAGATGATGTAGAAGACGGTCCTTGGTGGCGTTCCTTCATCTTTTCCGATGCAAAACGACACGGGTTCATCGAAACAACCATGAGTCGTGCGCCCAAAGAAATAGGGTGTGCGTTTGCCGCGTCCTTTCTGGTTTCGCCCCTGGTTTCGATCATTGACAAGTGCATTGTGCAGGATATTTCGAGACACGGAACGTTCGCGGGGCTTTGAAACATTCTTCCATCGAAATGATCACGCAACCACGAACGTTCTTTGGAGGACTTTCCTTTCGTTTGACATTTGCCGTTTATTTTGGAACATATGCCGTTGCGAATCTCTCGGAATTGTTTCTAGACGCCAAGGGAATCCGAGTTGATGAGCAGCGCAAACAAGGCAAGGTTGCGGCTTCCTCTGTAGCGAATATATCCTTGTTGGCGTGGCGAGATTCGGTCTTTGCTCGTGTCTACGGAAGTGGAACTGCGGAAAATATGAAAACACCCTATCGGACGTTGGGACTCTTTGCTGCGCGTGATGCGTGCACCATGTACGCTACCTTTTATTTGGCGCCCCGAGCGGCCAAGTACCTTCAAACTGAACGCGGATGGGAAAAGAATACAGCGGAACTGTCCATGGCGTTGGGAATCCCCGCCCTTTCACAGTTTGCGACAGCTCCCTTGCACATTCATGCGATGGATTATTTCAATCGACCTCACTCGGTTTCGTTTGCGGATCGAATGGCTACAATTGCTCACGAATTCCATACGGTTGCCTTTGCGCGAGGCTTGCGAATTCTTCCCGCGTTTGGGATAGGCTCCTTTTCGAACAACAAGCTCCGAGAACTCTTTATTCGTGGTCATAACGAAAACAAACTGTTCAATCGAAAGATTACCGTCTTTATGGATGAGGCTGCTAGAAAAGCCAAGGAACAGAAAACGATTTCGAAGCAACCGTCCGAGTCGGTAGTGAGTCATCATTCATGAAAAGAACACCGAATGATTGAAGGAAGCGAGGGAAGGAAGGAATCAATGATAACAACACTGCCGCTATAATTCTGCAATGCACAATTTTGACAATTACATATCACACACCTACTCTATTGTTGTTGCTTATCACTAATCGATGCTCTCCGTTAGTCTATTCCCAGCTTTACTTCTGTTACTTAACCTAGCGTCACATCTTAGATCATATCTCGTATCTCTTGGATCCGAACACTAAAGTTCCCGCATTTCGAAGCAGATGTTCCGTGTCGGAGCAAAGAGGAACTTTCGGGTTTTGGGTTTTGGTGCTGCAGTCCGTTTTCTGTCCTGGAGGAGAAGATGCATGACGGAGCGGTATTTGAAAACAGAAGGCCAAAACAGAAGGCTGTTCTTCCTTTCTTCCTGTCTTTCGTACTGTATGTGCGCCTGATCTTCCATCCGTCTGACGTCAGCCGCAAGCCGCAAAGCCGATGGCCACACAAAAAAACGAAAGTTTCACATTCTTCTTCTCTGCATCGTTTGTCCGATGGATTGGGTGTGCTGTGACCGACTTGATAGAACAAGGTATAAGCGATAGTCAATCAAAGAGTACGAGAGGCAGTCAACGCCAAGGAACCATCCGATCTTTTGTTTCGGTTTCTCTCGCCGAAGAATAAGCTCGTTTGGTGTGTCTGGAGATTTTCGACCCCGCAACCACACTTTTTCAATCGAGGGTCGTTGTTTTGTGTCTTTTGCATTGTGAATTGCAATACATTCCATTGGCAATAGCTTTCTACGTTTAAAGTCTCTGAACAAGCACATACAATGAAGTATTCGGCAGCAATAATAGTCGGAATGGCAACTGCCACCGAAGCATTTACAGCTTCGCAACCGTTGCGGTCATTTGGCGAATCTTCCTCGTCGTTATCGATGGTATTGGAGAAGCCAAAGGCCAAGAAACTTGCCAAGATTGAGACACTCAAAGTAGATTCCGATCACTTGCTCAAGCCTCTTTTAGTGGTACGTTCGATTTGATTGAAGGCTTGTGAAAGAACACACCGTATGATTGTTATGATACGATTGCCGTTAGTCGAGCTCGAAGTGATGCAGTATATTCTTTCCCCGTCTGATCGATACATGTCGATGGCTAAGAAAGGCCCCGTCCCACAAGCCAGTGGACGATTTGGGTAAACTCTGATCGATGCTTTTGTCTTGGCGTGTTTGTGGTGGTATTTTGATTACTGGAATCGCAACTTCTTCGTCTTCACTGAAGCAAGCAATCACTCACCCTCTTCATACACATCTTTCTTTCTCTCTACAGGAACTCGCCACCGAAGAAGCCGGCATTAGCAAGGACGCCTACCAAATCCTCAAATATCACGGCAGTTATCAGCAATCGGATCGTGAATACAAGGAAAAGGAAAGGACTACCAATTCATGCTGCGATTGAAGCAGCCTGCTGGAGAATTACCTCCCGAATTGTATCGCACGATTGATGATTTGAGTCGCAACTACGGACAAGGCGACTTGCGAGCGACTACACGCCAGTGCTTTCAAATTCACGGTATCCTCAAAGGCGGGCTCAAAACAGTCATTGGTACCATTATGAACATTGGAAGTTCCACCGTCGGAGCTTGTGGTGATGTCAGTCGTAACGTCATGTGCACACCCGCGCCCTTTCAAACTCCGGAATATAAGTACACGCGCGAGTACTCCAAGGTTTTTGCGCAACTCTTCCGACCCATGACGCCGGCATTTTCACAGATTTGGCTGGATGGAGAAAAGGCAGCCAGTGTGGAGTTTTGGCACAAGGATGTCGAGCATTTCAATATTGATCAAGTCATGACACGACAATGGACGAGGAATTGTTCTCGACGATCCTGTCGAACCATTGTACGGAGATCGCTACTTGCCTCGCAAATTCAAGATTGGTGTCACTGTTCCGGGTGATAACAGTCTCGACATTTACACCAATGATATTGGTGTTGTCGTCATTACGGACGAGGCTGGTAACTTGGAAGGCTTTAATGTCATGGTCGGTGGTGGCATGGGTCGTACCCACAACAAGGAAACTACCTTTGCTCGTGTGGCTGACCATCTTGGCTTTGTTCCCAAGGAAGATATTATGGAAGTCATGAAGAGTATTCTGGCGGCACAGAGAGATCATGGAAACCGTGATGTTCGCGCCAATGCCCGTATGAAGTATTTGGTACACACCCTTGGTATCGATAACTTCCGCACGCTTGTCGAAAGTTACTTTGGCAAGCCCATTCAACCGTGGAAGCCCATTGAAGAGTTCAAGTATCATGATTGGATGGGATGGTGGGATCAAGGCGATGGAAAATTGTTCTATGGTGTCCACATTGAGAATGGTCGTGTCAAGGATGAAGGTGACTTTAAACTCAAGAGCGCTCTCCGCACCATTGTAGACAAATACAATCTTCACATGGTCATGTCACCCACTCAGTCGATTATTCTCAAGGACATTCTACCATCTGATAAAGCAGGAATTGAAGCCATTTTCGCTCAGCACGGCATCAAGCCGCTGGAGCAAGTCGATCCCCTCAATCGTTTGGCCATGGCTTGTCCAGCGTTGCCTCTTTGCGGACTGGCTCAAACAGAAGCAGAGCGACTCATGCCGAGCTACCTTGAACGCATAAGGGCAGTTCTTACCAAGTTGGATCTTAACGAGGAAGAGATCTTGATTCGCATGACAGGATGCCCCAATGGTTGTGCCCGTCCTTACATGGCGGAACTAGCTTTTGTTGGTGACGGTCCGCAAAGTTATCAAGTATGGCTCGGAGGAAGTCCTGTTCTCACTCGAACTGCCTACCCTTTCATGGCCAAGATGGATGTGAATGACCTAGAGAAGACAATGGAACCTATTTTGAAAATGTGGAAAACACAAAGAGAGCCATATGAAGCTTTCGGAGATTTCTGCCATCGCGTTGGATCGTCGGCCATTGAGGCATACGTTCAATAAGTAAATATACACAGTAATTTAGAGGTCCTCTTAAATGTATAGCTCGTCTAATACTATCCATGGTACATTTGATTATCGTTTTGCGGCAACTTTGACCTCTCGGTTGAGTCAATATGTTGACGGAAGGTCGTGGTCTAGTTGCTAGACGACTAGGTATGTTTACTCTTTACTGTATTTCAAATCCGCTATGCCTTATATCCTATCATTGAATTCAGACAGGAGTACAAGCGGAATACCACTTGCCAACATATTCGCAAGACATACCAGGGCAGCAAGTTCCATGCAAGCAATTTTCCCAGCGCGCCAAACAACGCGACAATTTTCCATTGGGGAGCCAAATCACGTCCTTCTGGCATTTACTACACTCGTCTTTCGTTTTTCCACACCAGCCACTAATGTCCATGCAGCTCTTGTAATTGTACGAGCAGCATCCGCCGCCGCTACCACCGCCTCCGCTACCAGTAATCTTCTGGGTATTCAGGAGACTGTTCGGTGCAGCTCGAACGTCGCTGATAACTCCTTTGATTGCATCTTTCTGAATTGCGGTGATAACTTGCGCGGGCGACCAAGTCGGATTAGCTTCCAGATACAAAGCGGCGACACCGGCGACGTGAGGGGTTGCCATACTTGTTCCCGAGCGCAAAATCACACGATTGTCCACCCACGTCGAAATAATTCCCTCTCCAGGAGCGAAAATGTTGACACAAGGGCCGTAGTTCGAGAAGCTGCTGCGCGCATCGTAATTATTGGACGAGGCCACGGTCATGGCGCGCTCCGCAGATGCTGGAGATGTACCGCACGCATCGTTTTATCATTCCCTGCTGCCACGGCAACGAAAACTCCTGCATCGACGACACTGTTGACAATATCGTTCAAAGCTCGACTGTACGAACCGCCGAGAGAAATATTCACAACCATGGGTTGATTCGGGTTGCTCTTTTCTGCTTGCGAATGTAATCAAGTCCTGCTAGCAAGCCAGAAGAGCTTCCTCTCCCCTCGGAGTCGACGACACTAATGGCGATGAGCTGGACTTGCTTGGCCACTCCGTAGGTGGTTCCGCCGATAATCCCAGCCACATGCGTCCCATGACCTCGTACATCATTACAACTATCAAAGGCAGTGTATCCACAAGAGGGGTTCCTCAAGTCAGGGTGATTCGAAATACCACCATCAACCACAAAAGCCTTCACACCTTTTCCCGTGTACTTGTAAACGTAGCTGCCGTCGAGAGGAAACGAATCCTCATCCAGGCGATCCAATCCCCAGGAGGGAGCAGCCTGAGTCACAAATTCATCCATTCTCTGGTCCTAAATGTGGAGGATGATCGATACAAGTGTCAGCCTCTTGCAGTAGTGACGACGCTGAAATTACCGTCAATTACTTACCTCTTCCACAAAAACAACATCCGGATCTTCGAGAACCGCCGAAAGCTGCTCCGGCGTCATTTTGCTAACAACTGCGCCTTGAAACTTATCGTCTTCAAAGGTGAAGCGGAAAGAGCAATTCGGCAACGCAGCGGATAGATCTGCCACTTTCGCCTTAGTGTCAATGCCCTCACGAAAGACGAGGATGTATTCCTCGTCGATGCGTTTGTCGTCCTGAGCACGTACCAACTTGCGATGGCGAAGCGCATCTGCACCCACCAAAGCAGCAATCCAAAGGAAAAGAGGCACTTTCATTGTTCTTGATATGTTTGCTTTGCGCGAATCTCACAATTGTGAGTCGAATGATTTTGTGCCCCTCGAACCAAAATCCATTTCCATGACTGGTGTTGCCTCTGAACATGCAGGATTGAATTATCGTCCAATGACGAGGGTTTGGAAAGATTGAAATGATACCAACGAAGAGATACGACGGATAGCTGTCGGACATTGCCTGGCAGTTCGATCCCATCTGAGATCTGATTAGGCAATGCTATCCATGTCGACGAGTCCGGTCAAGCGAGTTCTTAGCAAACATGTTACATGTTCTCTCGCAACAAGATTGGATCTGCTGTCAATCCGATGAGAAAGCCGAAACGGGAACGTATCGGTTCCATGAGAAAGGAAGTGCAATACCGATTCCTCGTTGCATGTAGGATCGAACTCCGGACTGAATCCCTGACCGGACTGCATCCGACGTTCGTCACTCTGATTCCGATGCATTCCTCCTTTTCCAAGTATGATCGTCATTGTTTCAGTCGTTTTAGTCTTTTGCGGCGTACAATAACGGTCTTGTTTGTCAAAAGGAAGCAGCCGCGCTCTCGCGCTTCACAATACATCCAGTTTGAGAAAACGAGAGACGTATAGTTTCTCGCAAGGAGTCGTCTTGCACGTCTGATTCCCTTTTCGCGATATTCACGTTTCTTCTTGATCATTAGGAACATTATGGAGGCAGACTGAAGCACGGAGCGACAAAGGAAACAGTTCTCTACAAGATCGCCCGCATCGATTCCATCCTGAAATGTCTCGTTCGTCCTTCTGGGTCAACATTTCCGTCGTCTATTTTGATTGTGAAGACACTGCTAAAGAAATGCAATGCTACTCCAGATAGTATTATAAAATCGTTTGCTGTTGTGGGAAAATTTTCTTTTTAATGTGTTGTAATGATATAGTGTTGCGTCTCTCCTTGTCCATGGTCACGAGGTGGATGAGCATGATGAGCGGTGTCGACAAAGAGGCAAAACGTTACGCGCTGAAAATCTCTCGTCATAATTTCCCGTGCACAGATTTTCTGTACCTTCTGTTTTGCCGCGAGGAAAACCTCTCGTCTAATTTCCCGCGCACAGACTTTCCGTACCTCTCTAGCTATGAAGCGGCGTACATTTCAAGCGTACAGTCTTCCTGTATGGGCTGTTTTCCTGTGTTGGAAATTAGTCGTGATTATTTAGCGTACAAACTTTCTGTACGACAGTAACTGTTGTTCAGCGCAAGAAGCAAGAAGGTGTTTAGCGTTGTCGAAAATTCGTCGAGGTACCTTTTGTATGGCCGCGGGGAAAATCACTCGTGATAGTTTCCCGCTCACAGACTTTCTGTATGTTGCTTCGCCGTCTTCCATTGCGCTAGGTCTTTGTTCTATTTTCATTTTTGTCAATCCCCGTCTTCCAATCTTCTTCTCTTTAAACCTTCTCATCCGCTTGCTTTCCTCGATACTACTCTAGTCGCCTTCTATTTTTCTTTACTACTACCTCAACTTGTTGTCATTCCCTTGATAGCTTGACCATTTCTCTTTGTCAAAACATGCTATTCTAATTTCATAGTTATTGCAGAATCGAACAATTATGAGTTTCTATGTTGTTGTAATGAAGTTGTATTTCTGACGATCAGGGAGCCGTGCATTGAGAGTACCAAATACTGTTCCTTTTGCATACTAAACCTGCACAACACTTTTGGCTGCTTCTATTACAACTTCCCCATCGCGCTGCGCATTTCGCATTTTGTAGGCTACCACTGGAAAGCCATGTAACATCCGACCGACAAGCGAGGCATTCTGATTTTGTTGTGCCGCACCAATTGATGCACGTTTTGAAATCGTGAGAACAGCACCCAGATCCGGATTGATTATTCACAGGAGAACTGACGGGGCCTTTACAGGAGTCGAAACAGGTTTAACAGGTGTTGGAGCTGGCAGAGTAGGAGTTGGAGCCCTCACGGGTGCGGGTGCAGGAACGCTAACTGGGCTTGGCGCTTGAACAGGACTCGGTGCTCGAACTGGGCTAGGGATAGGGGAAATCGGTGAGCTCGGAGATGAAGCACCCACTGTGACTGGAAATTGAAAAGAGCAAGGCGTGAGGGCCACTAGAGTAATGTTGCATTTCGTGCAAGGGTATGTTGTGACTTACTCTCGGCGCAATTCCAGAATTGCTCAGGGACACCGTCGCCGACAGTCGAATAGGGAAGTGTGCATTCGGAAACCACGTTTACATAGGGACTGTACAGAGCTTTCTTATCGGCGTTGGATGAACCATTGAAATAGTCTTTGTATCCTGGGGACTGCATCTGCATGATTGAAAAAGAATTAAGATTCACCTCGAGATAAGAAGGAACTGTGCGTCAATGCAGACGAATTGAACTTACGAATTTGCTGTAATGTATCTCCACTGTTCACAAAGGTAAAGACAAGAAGTGAGAAGGACTATGTGCTAAACCGCGAACTTGAATGGTGGCAAAGTGAACTAACCTGAAGGAGAACCTGCGATCCGGACAAGTTATTCGGCAAACGAAACTTCATTACGAACTTTGATTTGTCTCCAGTGATGTAGCCGCGCTCCGGATAGTTGAGATCTTTTGGCATGCCGTAGCTGACATCCTGGACAAATTCCAGTGGGTATTGGTTCAAGCAGCTCTGGGTCGTCTCACGCCCTTTTGGGCAGGCACGAAATTCAAAGTGACCCCAGTGGTTAGCAGTAAGCTCCAACTCCACTTGGATCACTTGACCGGTTTGATAAGTAGACTGAGAGATCCAAGGCATTGGCTTTCCCGTTGAATCAAGCCAGGTGTCATAGTCGTTCGAGCCCGCCTTACCGCAAACTCCACTGTTGCGATTCAAGCACTGCCAGCAATACTCGGGCGCTGGGACTCCTTGTCGCGAGGACTCGGAGCCTTCCGTTCGGGCAACTTGATTGCGGCTGCGAGGGAAACAAGGCCGCCGTGAGCATCGATTCTTGCTAGGAATGTCAAGACAAGAGACAATGTAATTGAAAGCGATCTGTAAGACATGATGCCGATCGATTGTTCAAAATTGAAAATAATGAAGGGATGAAGGATGAAGGGTTTTCTTGGCCTTGCTGAGGTGACCGAATGACCGATGTCCAGAAATTGTTTGCTATTTACTACTTTAAATAAGGCACTCATGCCAGCTAAAAGTTCTTTGGGCAACTTTTGTATGTGCATTATGTACATTTTACTCCTCAGTACGACATTTCAACATGCCTTTTCTTACTGGAAACTTCTGTCAATCGTGGTCATTTGCTTTGGGCCTCTTGCTTCTTGTCTGGAGTCTCGAGTGATGATGTCATCCGTCGTCCTCATCACCAATCTGGTTCGTCCGAATTTCTTCACTGCTCAAGTCGTTCGTACCATACTAGTAAAGCTTTGCAGATAGGGAGTAGCAGCCTAGTGAAGACTTGAATCAATTGATTAATTAAAACCAATACGGATTATCTATGGTGAATGATGACCTATCGTCGTTGAGACGCGCATGTCTAAAATTGTTGCAATCTTCGACCTAACTATTTTTTCAACATGATACCTTGCATTGGCATCGCATCCTATCCTGCGCTGTATTTGAAACGGCAATCAACCTTTCGATAACCACGACAGGAACCCAAGCGAGAAAGAATAGCCGACAATCGCTGCCAAAATTTCCTCTAAACGGACCGAGAGTGAAGCAGGCTCGTCTTGGACTGCTCGAGCTTGTTCAATGAAGTCGCGTCCAAAAGAGCTCCGATAGATCAACTATTCAAATTTCCACATTTTCTATTACAAGCATTTCGTTATCATCGTTCGCAATGGGCAACACCCTCATGGCCTACCCTCTAATGATCTATTATGCAATCGTCCCCAGATCTAATATCATCACTCGATCATGTCGATGTCCATTTTGTCTTCGACAGGTCGTTGGAGATCAGAAAGAGACTGAGATCTTTGTAAATGAAGAAACCCGACTGTGGGAGAAGTAAAGACTCGGACTGTTCTCGATAAACGACTCCGTGATCCAAATGCATGTCATCTTGATGGGGCGTCGAGGGAACAATATCTCTCAAACCGCTGCCTCATTAAACAATCACGACGAATCCATTCTTCCACTTTTTCGTCCACAGGGTGCCTCCTCGCTCCTGTCGGTCGACCAAACGCCAAATCGAGCATGACCTGTCGTTCAATTTCCTCACGATCGGAAAGCAGCGGTGCTTCACATGCATCATATTCATCGCAGTCTTCGTCATCATTATCACCATTATCGTCGAAATAGCTACTACCCGTCGTACTCATAGATTCCTCGCGCTGGGGTGACTCTCGGCTGAGAGATATGGATTGAAATGCATCTAAAATGGCAGTTCGCCTGCGCTTGACAGCGCGACCCTCGTCGTCTTTGACATCCAGGCGCTTGCGTTCCATGATCATTCTAGTAAATTCGTTGCCGCTTCGGGAAATGAGCTTGTAGCTATTGTAGATTGAAAGGATAAACGCTGGGAAAGCTTGTGCTTGATTCAAAAGTTATGAAGTAAGGCGTTGCTTCGAATGTTTCAGTGGAAAAAATAAAGATTGCAACAAGAAAAATCGCTTCCAGCGAAGCTTCGTCCTACACGTGGAAGTACGACAAACGCTACTAGTATGTTGCGGAACCGCCATTCGACTAGGTCTAGGCAACTAGCGTTTCGCTCCTCTCTAGGTTTCGCACACGACAACACACAGCAGAAAGGAAGCAGGGTAACATTCATCTTTGGAATAAGGAGCAGATAGCAGATCTGGACGCCCCAAACGCTCGGACGTGGCGTCACCCAAACCCACTCTCAACATCGGACAGCCAGGTGATGCGAGCCCAAAACAATAGACTCCGCCCCGTCAGTCGTGCATCAACGAAACAAATGCCTTGTCGGGTAAGCTCGGTGAACTCACTTAAGCCGACATTATTCAACTTAGTAGCAAAACCGAATTTCCTTTGTTCACTCAGGCTTAGATGTTTGATTAGTTATAATCTCCAATTCATAACAAATTGAAACTAAGATGCAAATGGGTTTTCGTAAAGATCATAAGCAGCAGACGGGGTGGGGATTTCAAAGCCCCTCCGCCCATAACAGACGGATTGTATGGAGAGTTTGAGGGCCCTCCCATGACACCAAACGAGCTCTCTTCTGAATACCCTCCGTACTGTTGGGGTTGTGGAGCCTGGCTTTCAGCGGGTGGGTAATAAGATTGAGCAGCTTGAGGCTGTTGCTGCTGCTGCGGTGCTGATTCCATTGAAGCAGCGGAAGCCGCAGATATTTCTGCATCTTCAATCTCTTTTGTCAATCGTTCCACTTCAGCTTTCGTGTCTTTTGCCAACGACGTAGCGTCGTTAAGCTGTGATTGTGCCTGCATGAAGGCGTCTCTTTTCTTCCGAGCATCCTCTGCTAGTTCGTCAGCATGTTGCTGAAAAAATACAACTATAAGGTGAGACACGGCTATTCACGCTGGATGGAGTGATATTGGTCCTGAAGCACGTACCGCATCCTTCTTTTCGCTCGTCCGCTTCCGAACATCCCTTTCTTTTTTCTTCTTGTCATCCGTTTCCTTCGAGTATTCTCTCATGTTCTTTTCTGCTTCGTCAGCCAAACGCCTGAGCTCATCGGTCTGGGCGACGATTTGACGCCGGGATTCTTCAGCATCCCGCGCTACGTTTTCAGCCTCTCTGTGCTTTGCTTTCAGATCGTCGATAGCTTGGGGTGAAAGCAAGCTTCCTGTCCCTGCACTAAATGAAAGAGGAGCACTGGTGGCACCACCCATCGCGCCACCGAACTCCTCCCATTATTCCACCCGAAAACCACCCAGAGCTGTCGCGCTTGTGGTGACCATTGGTATTCTCTTCGTAAGACGACTGAGATGCCACAGTTTGGATAAAGTTGTCCTGGTGTCCCTGGGGTTGTGAAGGTTCCTGAGGAGCTGTGTATTGCGCAGATTCGTACGAACTCTGGGGTTCGAGAGCAGGAGCCTCTTGTCGTACAGGAGCTGGCACAGGCACAGGCACAGGAGCTGGCGTCGCATCAAAACTGAAAAATCACCCACAACGGAGTTATTCTGAGGCAAGGTTGGTGGCATCGATTGAAGTTTCACTTGTTGCAAAGTCTCTTCTACTCCTCTAGCTGCATCGTCAATCGCCTCTTTTGTCGATGTTACTTCTGAGATCAAATCCTGAATCACTCTGAAACGATGATGCGAGTTAGTGTCCGAACTAGCTTGTTCAAATAGCGCATGACAATTTAATAGCACGTACCCTTTTCGTTCCTTCGCAGCGTTCAGTTCCGCCGTTGCCTCCATCAAACGAGCTTTGCTTGCGAGCATTTGTGCCCGAACTTGAGTCAGCTGACTAGACAGTTGACTCAGTTCCAACGCAGTAGTAGAAACCTGCTTAGTGACCACGGATTCTTCCTCGGCAAGGTGACCCATCTGAGCTTTGAGCGAAATGTTTTCTGCCTGCAGCTTTTGCAAAGCCTCTCGTAATTGTTCCAAGTCTTGACTGTCCAAAGTTGCGCTGTGACCGATGGTAGGTGCACCCGAGCGCATGTGTGGCAGCATTTCAAAATGCGGTTTTACCTGTTGCGGCGGTTGCTCTTGTTGCATTGTGAAGGTTGCAGGTGCAGATGCTGGGGCCTCGTCCCGCTCAAAGGACGATACGGTTTGAACCGGAGGTGCCGACGCCAAATAACTATTGATATCCGTTGGCCCAGCTCCAACGCCGTCCAATCCGTCGAATGCATCCGATATACTCGCTCCTCCAGTGGGCAAGGGCGGCGGCGCCGAGAGTTGCGACATGACAGAGGCATTTCCTCCAATGTTTTCGTTCTTCATATGATTTTGCTCAATGGCGGGCGCGCTCCAAGATTGCAAAGGCGGAGGCGGCAAACCACCACCCAAAGAGAGCCTCTGAGGACTCGGAATGGATTGCAAAGGAGATTGGATTTGCGATTGAGGCGAACCATGTTGCATCTGCGGAGGCGGCATACTCACGCCTTGCTGGGGTTGCATCTGCGGAGGCGGCATGCCCATACCCTGCTGCGGTTGCATCTGGGGCGGAGGCATACTCATGCTCTGCTGTGGCTGCATCTGATGCGGAGGCATACCCATTCCCTGTTGTGGTTGCATCTGAGGAGGAAGCATACCCTGCTGAGGCTGCATCTGCGGGGAAGAAATTCCCTGCGCCTCGGGTGACGTCGGCTGCTCGGGCGATTGCTGCGGACGCTGCGACTTGAGCTGTTTCAGCGAAATCGGCAAAGACGGGGGCATCGGCAGATTCTTTCGAGACAAGCAGACAATCAAATGCATCGCCATGGCAAATTCCAGTTTGTCCAAACGATTATCGACAGGTTCATCTACCAACTTCCAAATTGCTGCGAGGTTACTTTGAGGAACACCTGATTTCGAGAAAAGTTCGACAGCTTCTTTTCCATAAACAAATCCATCTGGCTGAGCGTACGTAGGAAAAATTTCCTCGTATCGAGACTGCTCCGTAGGAGTGAGCATATAAGGATCCTGAACGGTCAATGCTCGATTTTCCTGAGGCGCTCCGGGGAGCTGCTGTTGCATAGGAGGACGAGGCGGCATATTAAGTTGCTGATGCTGCATCGGTTGATTCGGAGGCGGTGTCTGATTTTGCATCGGTTGAGGCGGCGCAGGAGGCTGGTTCTGCATCTGTTGAGGCGGGGGTGCTGCTGCTGCTGCTGAGGTGCTGCATCTGGCGGGGAACTCCTTCAAAGAACGCAGGCTTGAGGGAGACACCTTCCGGAGCTCGCAAATCCGTTCCTTGACCTTTTACTCCATTCTGAATGAGCTGAATGAGTCTTACTGCGACTGCGAATTTGGCCCTATCCAGAGAGTTCGTCGTCGGCTGGTCCGCAATCGTCCAAACGTTCTTGAGTACTTCTACGGGGAGCTTGGAGCGAGAGAAGAATTGCACCGCTTGTGCGCCCCCAATTGAGCCAGCTCTTTGCGTGACCGCCATGGAAAAGAGCGCATTGTAGTAATGCTAAAGAAGAAAGAAAAGAACGGGAAATGTAAGAAAAAGTAAAGCAATTGCGCTAATAATCGCCAGCACAACTAACGCACCACTTCCTCCGCCGTCGGCATATACGTCATCGTACTGTTGCTTGCCATTGTTTCGTTTCCGCTTTTGATAGACTTCCTAACTGTTTGCGCACGCAACTATCGAATATTCTCTAGTCAATCCGATGAATGGATTAGCTGACAAGAAGTGTCTGAAACGATCATAAACAAGGATACAGCGGGCGCTCCATCATTGCGGACGATGGGGAAGAGAAGCACGGCAAAAGCACGTCCGTTGGAAACGCCACTGCGTTGCACGAGAAAGATCTTGACTCTGTTATTGTGTAATACCGTCAGAGTACAAAATTCCTTAGTCAACAGAATGAATCTTACAGTATACTCCGAGCTAAGAATTTCGACACGATTGGCTTCCTCGTGACTCACGGATCACGAAAAGACTAGGTCATCCATTATTATTTCTTTACCAGGTACAAGGTACGGAGTTAAAATATTAAGATTGGAACTCATACAACGCTTCAGAAGAAACAGTTTGTCTGTATTCATTATATTTGCGTGAAATGATTGCACTTTGTACGGCCTTATCCTAAAAGACAATCATACCACTACACATGTGACATGTGCAATCTTTGATGGTTGGAAAGACACGTATTAGTTATAATTACTCAACAATAAGCAAAATCAATTAATCCTAGTCGTAATTAATAATATTTATATAAGAATGAAGATAGACACTTGTGAACAACTAGCTTGAGAAAAGAAAGGGCGTTTCGGCTTCTTAGTTCGAGGCACTGGTAGTCTTTCGTCTAGCGGCATCGTACAAGGTCGTCAAGCGCTTGCGGTAAAACTTGGATTCGTCTTGTCCGCGAATGAACAGTTCGCGGAACTTGTTGTTCGAGAAAGAACCAATACCGAATGCGGGGAGGATACGTAAACCGCGCGCGAAAGACACGGTTCCAAACTCCTTCTTGATCGTCGCGAAACGTTCAGCGGTCGTCGCTTGGGGAACGTTAAAGTAGTCCATTGCATGAATATGGATAGGCGCGGTCAAGATCTGAGCACTCACAGGGATAGCCAACGCCATGGTCAATTCTGCAGTGTTGCGCTCCCAGCCACGCTCGTGCTCCAAGTACTTGGCCGCTCGAGGGCAGCGTAGAATGTAGCGTACATGGTAGCCGTATCACGTGTCGCAAACAAACCGAATGTACGTAACGGGGTCTTGCGCTTGGCAGCGTCGGCCTTACCGAACGTCTTGGCGAACACAGAGTCTCGCCATGCCAACAAGGAAATGTTCGCAACAGCCGACGCTGCGACCTTACGCTGCTTGCGTGTTTCATCGTCGCGAATCTTTTGAACATCGAGGAACATTTCGGAAAGATTTGCGACTGCGTACGTTCCGAAATAGACGGCAAATGTCAAACGAAACGACAGGCCTCCGAAGAAGGTACGTGGCTGGGACACCATCTCATACGACGCTTTCTTGATGGCGTCAATGAACTTGCCCGAACCAGAAATGTCCTGCACGATACACTTGTCGATAATCGAAACCAAAGGAGAAACAAGGAAGGATGCAGCAAAGGCGCATCCAATCTCTTTCGGTGCACGTGTCTTGCCCGCCTCAATAAAGTCGTGAGGTCTTACATCGGAAAAGATAAAAGCGCGGTACCAAGGCGCTTCCTCCTCTTCTTCTACTTCAAAATCGATTTGTGGCTTGCTCATCTTTTGTTTGCAAAAGCTTTAATTCTCAAAGATACTTGCGTTCGAATGCAATTGGTTTGCAACAAGAATAATGTGATCGTTCGTAATAATTCATGAATTACGTCATGCGACCTCGCTAACACGAATTTGCGATTTGATCCACGTCGACACCACGTCAACAATTGACAACTTGAAGATCCTTTGAAAGCGGAAATGATGAGGTATTACTTGGCTCAAAATGCCTCCTTTTCAATGTCCTCGACCAATCATACGAAGGCTTATATGCCGCATTTCTCACGCCACGTAACTGTCAGTGGTGTTCTTTGACACTCGGTTTGCACAGTCCTACATTGAGTAGTGAAGTTCACTTCACTGACGTTGCCTGACGTATGCAAAGATTGTAAAGTTCTCATGAAGAAAAGGAAGAAGGAAGGAAGGAAGACAAAACACTGACGAAGTTGACGGCATGCTGAGCTGTTGGCTGTTGGCTGTTGATCGTTGTTATTGACTATCCTCACCCCTAAGAATTCCCATCGTCTAAACGATTGCTACAAAACGTAAATTGGCCGTCTTGCCACGTATTGCTACGTACTGGTACGAAACGAAACATGACGATGATGAAAACCTCGCGACTTCGACACCTTTCCTTTCGTTGTTGTCAAACGTCGGGAACATTTGCCCATGCGTCGCGATCTGTCAAGCCGCCATGCTCTCAAAGCTTCAAGGACAGAAGAAAGAGCTGTCGAGTGCTTTCTCAGCTGTGTTTTCTCGACGACTTATCCTTCCTCTTGCGTCGAGATAAATAATTACCCGCGCTGCTTCTAATAATCAACAAGCATGAGCGACAAGAAACTAGGATTCGAAATCGAAGAGGAAGAAGAAGACCCTGGTATCGCGCGTTTATCTTTTCCGATGTAAAGCCGCACGATTTTATAGAAGCTGCAAAGACACGTGCGCCTAAAGAAATAGGGTGTGCGTTTGCTGCGTCCTTTCTCGTTTCGCCCTTGGTTTCAATTATCGACAAGTGTATTGTGCAAGATATTTCGGGCTCTGCGAAATTTCTCAACGCGATAAGAAATGCTTCACACGAAATGGTATCGAAACCGCGCACCTTCTTTGGAGGTTTGTCGTTCCGTTTGACGTTTGCGGTCTACTTCGGAACATACGCTGTTGCAAATCTCTCCGAAATGTTTCTGGATGTTCAAAAGATTCGCGACGACGAAGCACGCAAGCAGCGGAAAGTTGCGGCATCGGCAGTTGCGAATATTTCGCTATTGGCGTGGCGAGACTCTGTTTTCGCGAAAGTCTTTGGCTGTCCAGAAGCAGCCAAACGCAAGACCCCGCTACGAACATTCGGTTTGTTTGCTGCACGTGACACCGCTACAATGTACGCTACATTCTATGCGGCTCCCAGTGTAGCAAAGTATTTAGAGCATGAACGAGGTTGGGAGCGCAACACTGCGGAATTAACCATGGCTTTGGCTATTCCTGTATGCGCTCAGATTCTAACTGCACCGTTGCACATTCATGCAATGGACTATTTCAATTTCCCGAAGCGACGACCGCAGAACGCGTTGCTACAATCAAGAAGGAGTTTGCGACTGTTTCCTTCGCACGTGGCTTGCGTATCCTTCCAGCATTCGGTATAGGGTCCTTTTCAAACAACAAGTTTCGCGAGTTGTTTATCCGGGGACACAATGAGAGGAAATTTTACCGTAAACGCTTGACAACCTTGTACAATGCCGCACGAAGGAACGTGACGAGTACCGTAGTCGCGACCAATAATTGCGCATTCATAAACGAGGGGTACGAAGAGCGATATGCTAAATTATCACTGGCGGAAATAGTGACGAGAAGTTGATTGAGTGCTTGACGTGAATCATGAGTGGAGAAATCGCCCGCAATGAATACTATGATAAAGTTTTAATTGAATGAATACCCTGTAGGAAAGTCATTTATTGAGTGCAAAAGTACTCTGTTCATTATAAGCCGAAAAGATACACTTGACCTTTCGCACAGTGTTTGTTAATCCATCTCTGCGATAGGCGTCTTGACCTGGTAAGGACGAGAATAAGTTGATCGAGGATATCTACTGACTTAACTTTTGTTAAAGAATTTTAATAAAAGCGGTTCCTGGTCGCAAAGATGAATCTTGGCATGGCATTGTATCTAAGTCACTTGACCCAGGCTGTCGAGACAGAGAGGCCTTTGATCTTTTAAGAAAAACAGAACGTCACCATAAAGGGCCTGCATTGCAGCTGAATACGCCATTCTTGCTATTCTCGGGTACGATCACCTACCGTAATGCTTTGGCATAATGTTACAGTGACTGTTTAATAAAAGGATAAGCTAAAGTTCGTGATCGACGGTCGATGTCCTTAGTCCGTCTGTGGACGTAGTAGATCCGTCGTCCGTGTCTGGAGAAGGCCGCGACCGCGAGAATGACGCAGTGCCATTCCTCACAAACATCACGCAAATCACAATCAAAATGGTTCTTCCATTCTCTGCCACTTAAGCCAATTTAACGATCATTATCGTTATTAGCAGCGATATTCTTGCAGCATTACTCATTATCGGTGTCTGTTGCAGTCGTCATCTGAAGCACCGACTCCACGACCCCAGTTTCGATCGCAGCAGCATCTTTACGTATTCACACACACACGCCAACTCCAATTATTTGTCCTGTTCTCCTTGCAAAATGTTGAAATCATGCTATAGCAGTTTTCTCCTTCAATCACTCTTCTTATTGGGCGTGGTTCGAAACAGTAAAGGATGGATTGTTCCTCAGCAGCATAGGTGCAGTCGACGGATAGCTCTGTCTTCCTCTGTGTCGTCGTCGTTGGCGCCGCTTCTGCCAATACCACGAGCTTACATCATGACAATCAACTGCAGGAGCACCATTCTCCTACGGCACCACGACCCCATATTGCTTTACTCGAACAACGCGACCCTCAAGTCGCGCACTTGATTGCTTCCGAAGAACAGCGCCAACGTTCTGGTCTGGAACTGATTGCTTCCGAAAACTTTGTGAGTCCTTCTGTGCTGGCCGCTTTGGGGAGCGGATTGACGAATAAGTACAGTGAGGGGCAAGTGGGGAAGCGATATTACGGCGGAAACGTTTATATTGATCAATTGGAATCATTGTGTATGCAACGAGCGTTGGAATTGTTCAATTTGACCAGCCAAGGCGACGACACAGAAGCATGGGGTGTGAATGTGCAACCATATTCGGGAAGTCCTGCGAATTTCGCTGTATACACCGCTTTGTTGAAACCACATGATCGCATCATGGGTTTAGATCTACCCAGCGGTGGACACTTGACGCACGGTTTTCAGACAACGAAACGAAAAGTATCGGCGACGAGTGTCTATTTTGAATCGATGCCCTACATTGTAGACCCCAATACTGGTTTGCTGGACTACGATGAGCTGGCGAAGCGCGCGCAAATGTTCATGCCGAAATTGCTCATTGCCGGTGCTTCAGCGTATCCACGCGAGTGGGATTATGCCAGGATGCGAGAAATTGCCGACAGTGTCGGTGCATTGTTCATGGTGGATATGGCTCATATCAGTGGTCTCGTGGCAGCCGGTGTGGTCGATTCACCGTTTCCTTACGCCGATATCGTTACGTCAACGACTCACAAGACATTGCGAGACCACGGTCGGGAATGATCTTTGCCAAACAGCAGTACATGGAAGTCATCAATCAAGCTGTATTCCCAATGTTACAGGGTGGACCGCACAATCACCAGATTGGTGCGCTTGCCGTGGCGTTGCGAGAAGCGCGGCAACCTTCGTTTCAAAAGTACGCTCGACAGATCGTTGCTAATGCACAAGCATTGTCCCGAGGACTCGTGGAGCGCGGTTACCAGTTGGCCACCGGGGCACAGACAATCACTTGCTGTTGTGGAATGTTCGACCCTTGTCGGGATCCAAAGTAGAAAAGGTGCTAGAATTGGCCGGTATTACAACAAATAAGAATACGATTGCGGGAGATACGTCCGCGTTGAATCCAGGTGGGGTGCGTTTAGGAACTCCAGCGTTGACGACGCGCGGACTGTGCGAACGAGATTTTGACCAAGTGGCCGAATTCTTGCACGAGGGTTATCAATTGACGCAACGGGTCCAACTGCTAACAGAGGAAAGATACGAGAAAGCAGCCCTGAAAAACTTTATCGAAGTACTAGAGTCGGATGCTTCAGTACAGTGTGAACTAGACGATCTTCAAAAGCGAGTCGAAGCATTTGCCCTATCCTTTCCAATGCCCGAGGACTCTTTATCCGCCCACTAGGTGTCTGATTGAACACATTGCAGGTGGAGGTACAGCATTTTATTTTTGCGCATAAGATTTGATGCCTGCGGTTCTGCCGTATTCCTCCGTGTCAGCCAGCACGCAAAAAATTTCGAAAACCGTACGTTGTTTTACTGCAGTGGAGATCAACTCGTTCTTTCAGATAGATTGATTTTGTGCATAAGAATAAAGAATAGTGCTTTTACAATAAATTGCTGTGATTCGTATCTATTTATATTTTGTTGAATGCTACATCAAAGAAGAAATAATAGTGTTCATCATCCGCTTGCTGCGCGCAAAAATAGGTTTGGCCACGTCCATGACACTTTCATGACAACAAATCAGCACCATGATGAAATAGGAAAATTATTCTAAAATTTAATACTCCGCACTAGTTGGGAACTAGTACAATGCCGCGGCGATGTATTTCAAAGGACGTTTGGTGCCGAGCAAAATCGGGCGCATGCTCCAACGTTATTGTTCGACGACGACCATTTGAAGAAGTAGATTCTGCCTCAGCTTGTACAATGCGATAGCGTCGTGTGATGCAATGAGCCCAAGACATTCCCAGAGCAGGACGATCTTCAAGTTGCATTTGATTCAACACAAGACACGGTATGTTCCATTGCAGCAGCTGTTGTGCTACTTGAAACAGTTGATTGGATCGCTCAGATACATTCGCCATTGAGTCTCCTCCGCGAAACAAGTCCGCCAAGGAATCCAGTACCACTGCATGCACATCCGAGCGCTGGGATAATTCTCGCAAGACGTCCCAAAAATCATCCATTTGAACAACGCGACGCGTCCATATTCGGTGCAATGCAGCGTCGGCGGCGTGGCTGTCGTTATCTTTACTGCTCATATTCGTTTGTTCCATGACAATTTGTTGCAATCGTTCCAGTTTGGGTGACAAGGAACTCAAACTGATATAATAGACTGTACGCGGAGTTCCTTGTTTTCTTGAGATTGTGCAACCGTCAAGGCCCATTGAAGTGCCAACTGAGTTTTACCGGCGCCTGCGTTTCCCACCAATTCAAAAATTCCAGGAGAATTCAGTTGCAACCATGAATCTGTGGAATCAGGTATCAGCGCAAATGAGGACGCCGCGTTTTTGAATCGATGTTGTCTTTGTTGAAGTAATTGCCAAGCTGTTGCGCGTTGCTGTCCTTTGAGAAGCTTCAGTTGTCGTGTAGGCTCTAATTGACTGACACTCTCTTTGTGGGAACGTGGCGATGCTATTTGTGTAATCACATTCATGTTAAATTGCTACAACAACATCAACAAAACGAATGCAGAAAATAGCGTCATTGTCGTCTTCGAAGTCCGCGAGGAGCGAGGACGCTTCAAAGTAAAACGTAGTACCGGTACGATTGTATACGGACGACGTACAGACCGCGCGATTCAAAAAACGATTGTCGTGCAAGTAAAATGAATCGGAAATTATGTGATGGCTTCCTAAAGCTGCAATAAAAGCAAAGATAGTAGAAACTGATAGTAGCCGCTTGTTCCAATCGTCTGTAGTCTAGTTTGTGCGTGATAACAGATCCATAGATGACATTTCTATGATAATATTATCCTTGAAAAGGCCTAATTTGAAGTGTTTTGCGATGTTTTTTCGCTTAGTCTCATCACTCGTCGCGATTAGGCGAATAGGCTGGAGACGTAGGGCTGTAGGCAGGTGAGGTAGGACTGTAAGCTGGACTTGTAGGGCTGTAAGCAGGACTTGTAGGCGAATACTGCACAGAATAGGCCGGACTAGTCGGGCTGTAGGCTGGAGAAGTTGGTGAATACTGCGTTCCTGAATGCGGAGAATAGGCTGGAGACGTAGGGCTATAGGCGGGGCTTGTAGGCGAGTACTGGGGCGATGTAGAAGGGGAATAAGCTGGGCTGGTTGGGCTGTACGCTGGTGACGTAGGCGAGTACTGAGTTCCTGAATGCGGAGAATAGGCAGGAGATGTAGGACTATAAGCGGGACTTGTAGGCGAGTACTGTGGCGATGTAGAAGGCGAATAAGCTGGGCTGGTTGGGCTGTACGCTGGTGACGTGGGCGAGTATTGATTTGAAGAATACTGAGGGCTCGTTGGGCTGTAAGCTGGAGAAGCAGCGTTGTAGCTAGGCGATGCCGCGGGATCGCTGCCTGGGAAGTAGCTCGGTGAGAAGCTAGCTCCTCCGTTAGCTGGACTGAATGCGCCATCCCCGAAAGGGGTTGCGCCGCCACCATCTCCAATCATGGGACTACGGGCAAGGGTGTCGTAGCGTACGGTGTTGCCCCACCAATGCCACCGGCAGCAGCGATGCCCAAGTCGTCTTCGGCTGCAAATTCATCAACAACCACCTCAACGGCCTCACGGACCACCTTTTCTTCGTCCAAGAGCAAATCGATCTGTCCGGTGCCCACTCGAGCCAACTGTCCCATCATGATATTCTCTGTGACACCTTTGAGGATTTCGCTCTCTGCAAACACGGCCGCATCCATCAGCATGTCAACCGTTTCTTCAAACGATGCGCGCAAGAGCGGACCGCTGTCGACTCGATTGATTCCGTGCCGGTCAATCGCCATCAAATGCCCTTGCATAGTCATCACATCAACCAAGCAAGCCAAATGGCGGTAATTTACGTAAGAGCCATCGAATGAAATCACATTGCGAAGTTCACTCAAAAGTGCACCACGGACGCCCTCGATACCGAGGGCCATAAAGACTTCCACAATGTCGTTGGAAACAGTGCGCGTGGCGTCGACGTAATCAACCCTAGGACTGCCATAAGATTCGTACCGTCCGTTTCAAGTACCCATTCATCTTGCACTCCAAAGCCCTTTTCATCGTTCCATGTACTGCGCTTCGCACCACCGCGCATGAAAACTTTCTTGACGTGGTCAACTCCACGTAGTTTGAGTGTCGAAAGCATGCTTTTTTTCAAGACGTTTCAAAAACACATCATCTTCTTGTCCGACCATGCCGTCATCATCGTCGTCGTCCTCCCCTTGCATTCCTTCTCCTCCTTGCGCATCATTCACGATACGAACACGCACAACCAGAAGGTCGGCGTTGTCGTCGGAAATTTCAACAAACAAATCGGCGCCATATTCTGCAGCAATTTGAGCAGATATTTCACTCATTTGAAGCTTTTGACAAAGATTAGATCCTTGTCGAGTTCCATGCGCAACACCCATGGACTAAGACGACGCAATTCTTCCTCGGCCACATCGCTGAACGCATAAAATCTTTCACAAGCTCTTGATCTGCAACAACAACTGTATTCTTCACATCCGGATCGTAGTAGATTTCAGTTTTGCGAACAAGATCTCCAAGTACAGTGAATTCGAGGAGACTGACCACAAGCTCGGCAACTTTTCGTCTGATGAAACCATCACAGGCAAGTAGACCGTCAACCCGGGTGTCTTCGGCGTCTTCGCAACATTGATGATTTCCTTCAATCTGGGCACACCAAGTGTGACGTTCTTGGCTGAGACACCTGCATAATGAAATGTGTTCAAAGTCATTTGGGTAGCAGGCTCACCGATAGATTGAGCCGCCAATACACCGGCCATCTCCCCTGGAGATACTTTCGCCACGAAGAAGCGGGTTTCGATTTCCCGGCAACCCATTCGAGAGCGGCTTTGTCAGCCGGAACTCGCTGAGTACGCGCTTGGAAGCGAGAAGGCTGCGGATCAAGATACGGTAAAGCGTCGTCGCGTTGGCTTGAGCTTCGACGGAAAGCGGGTCATCACCAACAACAGCGACCAATCGATCCAGTAACGAAGAAACCGTCACAATCACTTGCTTGGGGTGTAAATCGCTGGGCTTGCTGCGGTCTAGTCGGAACTGCCGAATGGCATTCTTGATGACACGGAGCACATTACCTGGAGCATAAGAAGTAGGATCAGATTCACGATTGGGTTCTCGACATTTCATGATAATACGAAGAGTGACTTGATCGTCTCGAATAATTTCGAGCTCCTTGTCCAGTAGAAGCTGTACTTCAGGTTCTCGACGACAGTCTTCCAAAACCTCAGACTCGAGAAAAGGCAAACCCTGCTCGTCAAGGCCAAAGTCAGGATTGGTAGTATCCATACGATAGCGAGCTTCCAATTCATTCTTCTTCAACGTCAAAGAGTCAAACTTTTGCTTTTCAATCCAACACGCATCCATTCCGTCTTCTCCATACAAAAACTGAACGATCTGTCCTGAGGATGTTCGTAATGTTCCATCGTATCTAGCCATGACAGTTTCCATGGCCTTCACGAGACGTCGTTGAATATAACCTGTCTCGGCCGTCTTACAAGCTGTATCAATAAGTCCTTCTCGTCCACCCATCGCATGAAAGAAAAATTCTTGGGGAGACAGTCCTCTTAGATAAGAATTTTCCACGAAACCACGTGATTCACTTCCAATATCGTCCTTCGAGAAGTGGGGCAGACTCCGCTTCTTAAAACCGTAGGGAATACGCTTTCCTTCCACGTTCTGCTGTCCTACACAAGCAATGATCTGGGAAATGTTGATAAAACTACCCTTCGAACCAGCTTGTACCATTGCCTTGACGGAATTCGTTTCATCCAATGAAGACTGGGCTGATTTTCCAGCATGATCACGTGCCGTGTTCAAAACTTTGTTCACGAGCTGCTCAAACGATTCAATCATGGTACGACCAGGTTGTACCTCGAGCTCTCCAAGCTGACCTTGTCGAACCAAATCCTGGACCTGCTTCTTGGCTTTGTCAATAGTGCTCTCGATTTGTCGCATAGTGGCTTCGTCGGAAACAGCGTCAATGGCTCCGATCGAAAACGAGTATTGAAGAATCCAATGATTAACAAGCTGTTGGACTTGGTTCATGAACATGGCAGTGGCGTCGTGCCCTGGTCCAGCCAAATAGTATGGATAAGACCACCCATACTTTTACCGATAGTGTTCTTATCGATAATGCCTTGTAGCAACTCCCCTTCTATGATTGTCACTTGACTGTCGTACATGTTGAACGTATCTGGCATCGTTTTCCCAGATGCGTCCTTACCAGGACCGGTGTTGGCCTTTGCTTGCAAGTGAATAGGCGGTAAGATCTGACTTATAAGCTGCTTGCCAGTCCACAATGGCACTGGTTTAAGGATTGCAGGCATAGGGACTTTACCGTTCCACTGCTTCACCCACATCAACAGATTGAAACAGAGATCTTTTCAATAAAGATGCCGCGTTTACTCATTTTCTGCACGGCCAAGAGTGAATCCTGGACAATGCCCATTACGGGTCGGTTGGATTGTCCACTCACGACTACCCTCGGACTTAACATCATAAATTCGGCTTCCGCGCGTGCGGTCAAACTCTGAGGAACGTGCAAGTTCATTTCATCACCATCGAAATCAGCATTGTACGGCGATGTGCAACTCAAGTTCAAGCGGAAAGTACTCCAATCAAGTACCTTTGCGCGATGGCCCATGATACTCATCTTGTGCAACGACGGCTGTCGATTGAACAACACCACGTCGTCATCTTTCAAGTGACGCTCGACAATCCAGCCATGAGACAACAACAGTTCACTTTTGTTCTTCACATAGCGCAGATCAATGCGTGTACCGTCACTGCGGATGATATGCTTCGCACCAGGGTGTTGAGTCGGGCCGTTCGTCACCGCTTGACTGAGTTCATGCATGTTGAAGGCTGTGACACGGACAGGGACCGTCAAATTCATAGCCACGCTACGAGGAACCCCAACTTGCTGAATACCCAAGTTCGGATCAGCGGTGATGACTGTTCGAGCGGAAAAGTCCACACGCTTCCCCATCAAGTTACCACGAATGCGGCCTTCTTTACCCTTCAAGCGCTGCGCAATCGTCTTCAAGGGACGGCCACTGCGCTGAGTAATCTGAGGAAGTCCACGAATCTCGTTGTTCATGAAAGCCGCGACGTTGTGCTGCAAAGCCAATTCGAATTGCTCCTTGACGATATCGGGTTCTCCACTTTCGTGAGCTTGTTTCAAACTCAAGTTGGATTTAACGACATTCACAATCTGATGCGTCAAGTCATCTTCAGACGCTGTCCCACCCGCCACGACGCTAGGACGAACGTGCAAGGGCGGTACAGGCAAAACTTGCACCAAGAGCCAATCGGGACGCGCATGCTGCGGATCCAATCCCAACGTAGGAATATCCTGCTCACGAATCTGCTTCAATATTTTGACCGCCGTTTCGCCGCTCAAATATTGCTTGGAGTCTCCGCCGATGCCTTGCAAAGCATCCACAGGGATTTCCGTCGTAATGTGAAGGTCCGTCTTGGTGTACTTGGGCAAGGGGCTTGACAGTGATCGCACTTCTTTTTGTTACGCAAGAGCTCCGCCAAGGCATCCAACCGGCGCTTCTTGTTGTTGATTTGAACACATTTCTGGTACTTGAAATCGTCTTCGGCAATTCGAATACGACTGCACTTGTGACAAATACAACGGAGCACTTTCAGCGTTCGATCAATAAACCCTTGGTGATAGACTGGACGAGCTAGCTCAATGTGACCGAAATAACCAGGATCCGACTTGTCATGCAAGGAACCCAACCGAGGATCGTTCGCACCACCGTAAACAGGCTGGCCTTGAATCGTCGTTTCGTACCGCGTCACGCCAGCGGGTACTTTACGACCATTGATCGTAACCGCTTGTGTGACACTGTATTCTTTCTGTTACAAAGAGAGAACAGATACCGAAGAAAGTAATGATAAAGCGAGCAAAGGTGAATAAGAGGGCAGATAAAAAGCAGGACATACAGAACGCCGCGCCGTCTCAATCTCTGCCGAAGAATTCGTTACAATACAACAGCTAAGCAGCAAAACTCACCAGTTCAAGAGGATTCACAATCCCAAACTGCATCTTGACGATGCGACGCAATCGAACACGACTGTATCCGAAGTTTTCGGAATTTTGAGTTAACGTGGTTGCACCGGCTTGTCGAGCTGCTGCGGAAGACATTTTGTTTTTGTTTTTTCTTTTCTTTTTATATGATTCCGAAACAGAGTATTTCTCGTAAGCTTTAACAAGCAGATTGATTCTATTTATGGTCTTTGCAAGGCTCAAGGCGTCTCTGGTGTGGCAAACAGCAGCGTGTTGTGTGTTGTGTTTGTGTTGGCTTCGATGACAGCCGCGGCCGTGACGACTTTCGCGGTTCGCGGAGGTGCAGCAAAAAATTAGCCAAAAGACGAGAGACGAGGTGACGCAAAGACGGGCCGTCGGATGGACGAAACGAGCGCGACTGAATGAACGAAAAGCGGAACGGGTAAGGTTAACGGATGCGACGTCATACGATCGGAGGCGCGCCGCTTTCAACGACCAACGGACTTTCCACGACAAGAACTGGTTCTCAATTGTTATTCATTTCTTGTGACGGTTTGGAATTTTGGAATCAAAAGACCTTTTGACGTTTTGTATTATAAGAATTGTGTCGCGGTCCCAATCGTGTCTTTGTGTTTGATACAAACTGCAGCCTCGACAGAAATCTGGCCACAAAATCCGAAGACGAACAAAACGAAAGACTGAATAATCTCAGCTCATAAAAGCAAGAATAATCATGATCAAACACATATCATCAAAGCCCTTTATCCTCCTTGTCGCTTTCCTGGCACTGCAAGGTCCAAACCTGGCAAGCGCACGAAATGAACTGACGTGTCCCGACGAATTGGCAAGTTTTCAACAATGCATTGCGAACCAACCTTTTACTGTTTCCCCACTTGCGGACAAGTAGAAGTGAGAATTAACCCCGAGAGCTTGCAGTATATGATGAACCCCTCGTATCGTTGCGATCCTATGAAATTGGCTTCGTGCTTTGTACGTGGTTGTTGCGAGCCGTGTTCGGCCGAGGAAGCCAGTTACTGGCGATGCATTGAGCAGAGATCGGGATGTGGTGTGATTGACTGCGAAGCTATCTTGTCCCCAGGTGGCGGAGGTACAAGCAACGAGCCTCAAGATGAGCCAGTTCCTTCGCCTACCACAGCTATTGTACCGACTGTCGCAACCAACGATACCAGCAACATCAATGACCAACCGACGGCGGGCAACAGCACAGGCTTGAAACCGACAATGTTGATATAAATGAAGTTACTGGTTCGAACTCTACCACTGCAAGTAACTTGACATGTCCTGGCGAGTTGGGTCTGTTTAAACAGTGCGTCGCAAACAGCTCCTTGACGTGTGCAGCCTCCTGCGCAAACGTCGACGTGACTCTCAAGGCGGACGACTTGACGAACGCAGACGATCCTCTATCCTGTGCGGTTCTATGGAGATTGCCTCGTGTGCACAGCGTAGTTGTTGCGAAGAGTGTGCTTTGAGGAATTTCTGTACTGGTTCTGTATTGAGAGCGAAACAGGATGCGGCGCAATTGATTGCCGTGATGTTCCGACGTCTAGCAACGAAGTTACTGGTTCCATGCCTCCTCCGGAAAGCGGTGAAGTAAGCGAGCCTACAACAGGAGACTCCAGTCTGCCTACAGTGAACAACACATCGAACGGAAATGAAGCGCCATCGGAGGGTGACTGTGATTGTCAATCGCTTTCGCAAAACACAACTACAGTGCCTAATACGGGAGGATCGAACGAACAAAGCAACAGCACAAATTCGACTACAGGAGTTACGGATGGACAGGGAGGCGTCTCAGGCCTTGATGAATTTCCTTTGGGAACGGCAACGCCAACGAAACGACACCCACGATCAACAGCACTACCAACTCGTCAGCAACTCAAGACGACACAAGCGGGGCTGTGAATAGCACCAATACGGCTCCTGATGCGAATACAACGATTTCAGATAATGCGCACGGACTGACATGCCCCGACGAACTAGCAAGCTACCAGCAATGCATTGCGAATCAACCTTTCTATTGTTTCCCCACTTGCGGACAAGTTGAAGTGAAAGTCAATCCAGAGAGCTTGCAGTATATGATGGATCCTTCATATCGTTGCAATCCTATGAAACTGGCTTCCTGTGCTATGCGTGGCTGCTGCGAGCCCTGTTCGACCGAGGAAGCCATTTACTGGAGCTGTATTGAGCGCGAATCAGGATGCGGTGAAATAGATTGCGAAGGTATCTTAGACCCGATCGACGGAGACTCTGGTTCAAAGGAAAGTCAAAACTCAGGAGCTGGCAACGAACAGGAGTTTGACGCTATTGAAGCTCTGGGGAGAACGCGACATCTGGCGCTTCTCAAAAACGGATGCTTGCAACCTGGTTTGCCGCGACGTTGTCTCTTCTTGCGTTCTATATGTGTTTCTAATTTGTATCTGAAGCAGAGCTTGAGATGGAAGCACCTAAATTAGATTAGATTATCACATTAAAGTCTAGAGACGGATTCCGCATAGACTAGTTGGAAATAATTTCGAAAACAAAACCCAACCTAGTTAATAGCCTAATATCTACGTAGTACCGTTTTTCCACCCTTTGTAGGTTGTGGTTGTGTGTCTTGACATGTTTGCGATTCGCGTGTCGTGATTATTCGTGATCACTCCCGTTTTGATGAATGAATCTTGAATCTTGATGTGAATGTTCCGTATTCAGTAAACCTTATTGACTCGGAAGCCGAGTGTCCTTGCTAGGAAAGTCTACTGGAGTGTCTAGAGTGAAATAATGAGTACTAAGTAATGTTGTGCGCTATGAATTTTACTTTAGCTAGCCAGTCAAAAAATCCGTTACAAGTTACAAAATGCCATCGTGGTCGTAACGCCCAAACGTGTTCGTTGTTCATCGTTCACCGTTCACTTTTTGTCTTTTGTCTTGCCTCTTGACTCTTGACTCTTTGACGACATAGCGTTTCTGCAAACGATTTCCTCTCCCTCATCGTTCTCACAATTATTATATTTCAAAACAGAAAGGGTCACCCAAATCTTCTTCCATTCTTTCTTACCAAGATGTTTTTCAACAAGCCGCTTCTTTCTCTTATTCCTCTTGCCTTGCTCGTGTCCGTCAACACGGTATACGGTGAGGAAGATCCATGCGTCAACGAAGCCTTAGCCTACCAGACATGTCTCATCAACGACCAGACATTTTCCCAGTCGGGGTGTGACGAAACCAACTATGAAGAACCAGAGTTCACCGACGAGCAAATCCTTTCCATGCTGACGGATCCTAACTTTTGTGCAACTATTTTAATACCATCTTTTGCGCCATCGCGCAGTGCACCAATCTGTGCAACGACGAAGTGAACGCATACTACACTTGTCTTGCAGTGCAGACGACAGAAGATGGAGATTGTAAATTCAGTTGCACCGGTAACGGGGCAATGGCGGTACTGGTAATGTCCCCAATAACGCTCCCACCGCCATTGCCCTTCCTTGTCGCCAGTTGCTGGCACTGGTAATGTTCCCAACCAGGATCCCACTGCCACTGTCCTTCCTTGGCGCCAGTTGCTGGTACTGGTAATGTTCCCAGCAATGGCTCCTCGAGCAGTCCTTCCTTGTCGTTGATGACGGTGTGGGCAGGTGTTGTCATGCTTGTCGGTTACGGATTGATCTAATTAATTTGTGACGCTCTGCTTTGTGCCTTTTAATGTAAGATGACGAAGAAAAGTTGCAAGCTTCAGGTCATCAGCATCAATGTAATTGTGATTTGGTCTCGCAAGCTGGATGAATTGCTAGCCAGGATAGTAAACATAAATGTGAAAGTTATATATCGATTTTCAAGGTGAAACAGTTTAGTTGTAAGATTACAGATCGAGTTGCACTCTAGCTATTGTTGTGGAACTCGTTTGTCAGGCACGAAAGGAAATTCTGCGAGCGATGCCAGTAGGAGCTTTGTATCGCAAATCGTTGCATAATGTACCCGCAAATCATGAATGCGAAAATAGTTCGCAATAACGGAACTGCTCTTCCGCACAGACGTCCCCACTTCTGTCAATCTTGATTAAAAGATGCGCGTTTTGTTCCTTCATTCTTCTCGAGAAGAAGTCGTGATTTACTCATGTTGTAAACTGCGGACGCGACCATGGTCGGTTTTCACTCACTCGAGACAAAGGTGGCGGCTTCGTGTATCTACTTGACGACAGCAATCATTTTGTTGATAGGCTCTATTTAAACTTTTATCGGGGCTCGGGTGGTCTGATGTCGGAGTCCCCATCGCTGCGGCCATCGCTGGTTGCCACCGCCTTGGTGAACAGCGCAACGAACTACGAGCATCGATTTTTCGCTTTACGACTTTGTTGTCAGACCACACCGATGCTCTCTGTGAACTTGTCCAATATGATCAGCTAGATGAACTGGAGGAAGATGACGATCCGCCTTTGAAGCGGAAACGAGCAAATTAGCCTTCCGTGAGCTGTGAACAAGAGCATCGACATCACTGACATGGCATCCCACATGACATATCATGCAGAAGCTGCTTACCCTCGGATGCTCGAGCATGATGGTCTCAACGCATTTGATTTGGCATCGTCTTTATCGTCGCGACCGGTGTTGCGCGCGCCAAGTTGCATTGCCGCAGGAAATTTTATTGGCATTCAGAGATACGTCGCCCACAGCGGCGATCGATGTTAAACAGTTACGTGCTGGCAGGAGAAGTATCGACAAGGCATCATCGTTGAAACAGCCACACTCTTCAAGCAAGTAGAGACGACCATTCTCGTTCGATTGGCTTTCGATGAGACCCTGAGGACGAGAATGTTTCTGTAAAAAGAGTGACCAAGCGCTTATTTCTCATATTTGTATCGCCTCGCTTCTTTTTGTTTTCAACAACGTCATCATCGTCGTGCCGCTGATTTGCTATTTGCCATTGCACGTGCAGCGTTCGTGTGCGCAGTCTTCGAAACTGTTTCTTGTCTTTTGTTGACCGTCTGCGTCCTAGCCAAGGTCCTCTAGAGATATAGCATAGTCTACTCCCGGTAGGTAACCTGTAAGGTTACATTTACGGTGACCAAAGACAGGTACCGACGACATATATACAACTTGTCTTCCGTATCTTACTGGTTCCCACTTTGTCATTGCACATTGCACCGTTGTTGGCCACTCGAACTTTCGTGTCGTTTGATGTCCTTTTGAACTAAAAGAAACGACCCAGAGCTCGCCTCGTCTTTGCTTCTTCTTATTTATTTAAATTATCCTGTAGATGAACGCACGAGCTGTGAACGAATCGTTTCATGACTTTGTAGTTTACAAAACGATCAAATCGCAACGATGAGACTGATTGCCTCATCAGCAACCTCCGCTCGACCGCGGCATGTTCGGGCGGATGAAAGAAGTCCCCAAACTCCTCACAATCAAAGTAATGACGACAGTGAAAGCCAGGGCAGCAGTAGTGTCTTGCCGAAATACAATCAATCGTGGTTGTGTATTTTCTGTCGCCTCTTTTCCGGAACCGGAAATTATTACGATGCTTGTGCATGCAGTATGTCACGCCCTTATCCGAATTTGAAGAATCAGTACTCCGCCATGGCTCTGTTATTTGCCGCGCAATTCTTCATGTTCGTCGGTATGGCTCTTTCTTGGGCTACTCTGTTCGACTGCCAGCTTGTGCGTGTGAATGCGACCGCAGTCGATCCCTTTCTAGCGTCCCTGTACACGATCTCTCCGTCGTTGCCTTCGAACCGAACGACAGCTGGCTTGGGATTCTTCTTCTTTCAAGATCTAACAGATTCATCGTCCTGTGTGCTAGAATCGGATATCAATGCAACGCAAACTGGAGACATGGGCTTTATTTGGATTCATACCTACATGGACTTTTGGGGCCCGCTTGGTACTCCCTTCGCCGAGTACAGAGCGGAGCGCAAACTTTAGCGCTCGTACTTTGCATTTGGCTTGGCACCTACTGTTGCTTGTCGCACACGCAGCGTTTGCGCTACCTTTGGTGCTTTGCGAATTTGGTGGTATTATGCCCTTTGCAAATTGGCTCGCTCTTCATTGTGACGACGGGATTTTGCAAAACATATTCGTGTGTAATCGGTCGAACGTACGGATTCTCCGTGGCAGCGCTGCTGTGCTTTTCTTGGCAGCGATGATTGTCTTGTTCAAGACAAGAAACTACTTTCCAGGTATCGAACGAATAGCACGGCCGGACATTCTGGATAACGAGGATGATTGCGAACGAGACAAATATAGCAACGATATTCTCGACCACGAAGAGAATAATTACAATAGAAAGAACAGCGATGGTTTGGGAGATGCCATCGAAGTCCCCATATCAAACGATATGCTGGATATGATTCTGTCTTCGCCGGGTGCTGACTCAGAGCAGCGCTACACTCATTCAGTCTCGGCTACCATTCGAAAGGATGCTGCAACAGGGCGTGTTGTGATCCAGTCCCCGGAAGGTCTCTTGTTCCCATTGTCGCCATAATAATTAGGGCGGAGAGAGTTGTGAGCGCGAACACTAGAAGCAACTCAAGGTTTCTGGTTTATTTTTAAAAGATTGTAAATTATTGCTAGTATGGTTTGTAAACTGCCAGGAACTATTTGCATGTCGCGAGCTAAATCAAGAATTTGAAAAGTTTAGCTTTTCGCTTCCTGTACGCGAAACAAAATGCACGCATCGAAATTCAGTGCGCGCGAAAATTGCAGTTACAGAAAACCTGTACGCGGCAAAGACTTGGTTGCTCGTTGCTCACTATACAAAAAGATACTTTGGAAACACATTTCTTAATACACTGTCTCGAGTCTCGTAACTTTTCTGCCTCCCAGGCGCCAGCCAACGAATAATCTCAATTTTGTTGCCTTAGCTCACAATTCTATGTTGTGACGATGATGGATGTCGCAGCGAGTACTCCTTAATAATTATTCAACATTCGGGATTCGATTTGATAGGACCGCCATGGCGGGACGAGCTGAACGGCTAAAAAATTCTAGATAACCTATACTAAAATTATTTACTATCACAGAAAAAGAACCCGTCGTCCTATCAAATTTTGTGGGCCAAAGAGACAATGGCCAATGCGCACTTTTGGATCTCCACCGCATTCTGCGTCGCATTCGTGCAACGTGCCTAAAACCACGTTTCTCTCGAGCAACGTCGCTTCTCTCAAACACTTCTTTCTTCGCTTTGATTCATATCTTTGAACGAAGTACTAGTAGCTGTGCCTCGCTAGAAGCATGACAAACCAAACAGATGATTTTCCTATTCTGAGTGCAGAAGCAGCGGGCAGCTTGTCCCTGGCAGATGTGCCCGTAACAGGACGCGTTTCGACGGCGGCTGCGCGTAACAGTTTCGACGGAGGCGATGTCGAAGAAAACATGGACACGGTCGGAATGCAGCAAATTTCTCTCGACGATCAGGAACAAGCTGTGCACTTTGAAGGTGCTTCTCTTCCCAATCCGGACGAATTGCCCTCCAGCCCGATGGGTTCCTCGTCGACTCGCAAAAGATTCTATTTCCGCTGCGTTTCGGTCACTGCTTGCCTGCTGGTGACTCTTTCTATCATTTTGCGATTGGGATTGCCACTCGTCCCGCTGATGAAGCGTCCAAGTCCTCGTCGACTGCTCCGCGTCCTACGCACGAGCAAGTCATTGCTTTTCTAGTGGAGCACAATGTGTCGAGTGCTGAAAAGTTGAACGATCCTTCCTCGCTTCAGTACGTTGCGGCACAACATTTGGCCGAAATAGACAAGAGAAATGTTCAGCTGCCCGTGCCAAGTTCCGACGACCATTATGCCACGGATGTCTACATGTATACGGTGCGATACGTCATGGTCTTGTTGTACATGTCGTGGAAAGGCCCGAACTGGCGATCTCAGCATGCTTTTCTGACATCTTCGGATGTCTGTGATTGGAATGCCATAACGTTTTCCTTTGATAATCCTACTGTGATGGAACCGGGGAGTGACGTGCGACCCGGTCAGTGGAATGCCCGTGAAACTCGATTTAGAATACAATTCAATGGTCTCGTCGGAAATCCCGACCGAGTTGGCTCTGCTCACGACGTTGCAGTTTTGGATTTGGAATTTAACCAACAGGCGTTCAAAGGAACAATTCCTACTGAAATTTGTCACTTGACTAAGTTAGAGAGTTTGGGAATGCGCGGCAACTCACTGAATGGGAAAATACCTACTTGCATCGGTCGCATGCACAAATTGAAGTATTTGTTATTGGGCGACAATCGGTAAGTCGTTGAATTGGCGATGTAACATTGAGTTGTATGCGAAAGACTAACGTTCCTTATCATTCACCGCACTACAGTTTGACGGGTAACATACCGACCCAATTATGTGAACTGTCCAACTTGGAGATTCTGATGCTTTCCAGGAACGCCCTATCTGGTGAGATTCCAGATTGTTGGGAAGCGATTCGAAAAAGCATCTTCATTTGGTGTCTATTGTACTGTTTGACAACGCCCTTTCAGGAGAGGTGCCGAGCTCCTTGGCGCATATTCCTTCTTTGAGCGAGCTATTCTTGGACCAGAATGGACTGTGGGGCAATCCTTTGTCGACTCTAAGCCAAATGACAGAGTTGGAACTACTCTTTTTGGATCAGAACCAATTGAACGGAACGCTTGACCATACCTTCGTCAGACAGTCGACGAAATTGATGGCACTGGACGTGAGTGGTAATCGATTCACGTCAGAGGTCTTTCCCACGCATCTGTTCAAACACACCAGTTTGGAAGTTATAGATTTAAGTGAAAATGAGGTACGTCATGTTGCGGGTGTTGTGTAATGTGGACGAGGAGCCTGTGTTGCGTTGCTTTAACGAGGATCATGTTCTTGACGTTTCTGTCTATATCTTATATTTCATTCCACTCAATTGATTTTAATCGGTCTCTTTGCTCCAGCTGAAAGGATCGATCCCCGATAACATTCCGTTGAACGATGTGACGCACTTCTTCTCAGTCTATGACAACAAATTGAATGGGCCGATACCCGAGCGACTCAGTAACCTGAAAGCACTTGAGCACCTGGACTTGTCGTACAACTACTTCAATCAGAGTCTGCCTACAGCGCTATTCCAGATGACTTCCTATATCATCTCTTCTTGTCGGCGAATCCCGACTTGGAGCCGGGTACCATACCAACCGAGCTAAGCAATATGACAAGGTTGACGGAGTTGTCATTCAAGTACACCAAACGCCGGGGAACTCTGCCTGACATTACCGCACTCGGCAATTTGACGTACCTCGCTCTTGATGACAATCTCTTTCATGGAGCTATTCCAGAGCATTACGGCAGTGCCCCGGAACTTCGGTACTTATTACTGAATCGCAATCCCAACTTGAACGGCACGGTTCCTTCCTTTGCGGGTGCCACAAAATTGGTTTCGGCTTTCTTTGACGGAACACAAATAAGTGGCGATCTCGAGTCCATTTGCTCTTTGCCAGTGTTCAAGAACACGTCGTTAGCCGTGCGCGAGGCGAATTCGTGGGTTTTGTGGCCAATTGCGGCGATGCCAACAAGAACTTGACCTGCTCGTGTTGTCACTGCTGCTTGCCAGAAGAGACTGACGCCGATGCCGGAGTTTGTTCGGATCTAGCGGTCGATACATTAGACTGGACTTGGGAAGATCAATACGTGCGGACAGGAAGAAATGTTGGTTTTAACATTAGCAAAGTGAGCACGGTCGTGAGTAGTGGCAACTAATCCCGAGATACTTTAGGATTGGCCGATTTCGATAAAGAAGGGTTTCACTCCCAATGACTAACTTCATATTATTCTATATCACTTGCTTACATAAAATAGTTTAATTGCATCGACTCAAGTCCATGAGGACTCGCCAAAACCGTGGACGCTCTACAATCAAATGATTCCTACGGCATATTGAACTTCTGATTTTGTTTGATCAACGTCCTTGCTTTGACTTTCAACGGGAGTTTTGCCTTGTCAATTCCACTTTGTTACTCGAATCGGAGGAGCATTTGCTCGACATCGACGACGAATGGATGCCCTAGTTTTTATTCCCAGTACCGTGTGACAACGTTGAAAATTGGAATTTGTCGCCGCTCAGACATAGTCTGTCCGGCGTCATGTTTACGCCGCAGTTCGCTGTCAATCAAACTTTCCATTGTCGTTCTTCTGTTGCGATTGCTTAGCTCTTTTCCTCTTTTGTTCTCCCACATATCATTTCTGTGTTCAAGAACAAACAATAAATCATGTCTTCAAAACGACGCGCAGATCGGCAAATCACCAAAGATGATCAAGACGCGCAAGGCAGCCATGACGACGACTCGGAGCAAGAAGTCACGTATGGCATTACAAAGGCATCGAAGGAGGAAATCAGTGCACGTCGTATCGTTCGTGTGAAGCGAGTTGCTCCGGATGTTCCGAATCAAGTAAAGGAAACCGAAACGGCAGGAGAAACCAAGAGTGCCGACGCAGAAAAGAGAAAGAGCAGGAGCAGCAACAAAACCAAGCAACCCTTTGCGTCGATTCAATTGACATCGTCCGGAGGACATCAGCATCTGTGTTTGGAGCTTCCACAGGCTTTCGTGGATTCGGTGCAATTTCAAATAACGAGAGAAACGCTTCCAGCTCAACGATATTCGGTGCCTCGTCGGCGTTTCAAGGCTTTGGCTCTGTCGCTTCGTCTTCGTCCAACGGATTTGGTAAAACGTGCAGTCATCGTCAGCAGTTCCGCCTCCCGCAACCTTTGGTGGATTTGCTTCTTTGAGCTCCTCGGCCCTCCAGCTCGTTTTCATTCGGAGCTGTCAAAAGAGCGATTTGGATGCACCCGATAAAGCACAATCGCATGAAGGAGAAAATGATACAGACTCCCCTGCCCTGGATCAATCCACCGTCAATACGCCATCAACTGCAATTGTGACTCTACCGGATGACTATGTACTCGAGTCGGGAGAGGAAGAGTTTAAGCTTGAGCTGGAAGTCCGCTGCAAATCCTATCGATGGATGAAAAAGTTCAAGTAGAGGAAACAATACAGGAAAAGGCGGCTCCGTCGGTGCCCTCCACTGAGCTTTTCAACAAGTGCACGACCGCAGAGAAAGCGGATTGTACTTCGGACAGTAATGGGAACGAAGACGCCTCCAGCAAGGAATTACATACGTGGGTCGAACAGGGTGTAGGACCAGTACGGATTTTACAAATTCCCAATGCGAACGATCGATTTGCGCGTCTCACTCAAAGACGACAAGCAGAAGAAGGAGGTAAACCAACCAAGGTTCTCATCAATCTCTTGATTGGTCGCGAGTCGACTGCTGATCCGCATACGGACAAAGTGATCCGTGTGAGCAGCCTGGAAGTCTCGAGGAAGGTACCAAACCGGTCTTATATTTGTTCCGCTTCAAAGATGCAGAGTTGACTACGACGTTTCTCGACTGCTTGAAGAGAGTCATTCCTCAAACAAAATCTTTCCAGCAGGCGGAGGTAGAGGACGGAACGGCGATGGAGGAGACAACAGGCGAGGCTGAATAGGACGAAACAACAAACTCAATTTGGAACTACGGACGGAGTAGTGATTACCAAAATATTTGTCTTTTACTTTAGCACGAGATTATCAAGTCATTGGTCTTTACAACTTGTAATAGTTACTTCATTTTGCAGCAGCTCTAAGCGCCCGTGCACGGACGCCGCAGCCAGGCGGACGTTCTCGACATGAATCACGACAAAAAGCAGCGTAAGAACTCATTCGACTTGTGAAGCGTTGCTGAATGAATAGACTCTTTAAATTTCCTTTATCATGCCTCCGATATCGCGTTCATTCGGTCATGGTCATGGTCATGGGCATCCCCAGCGCGAGAGAATTCACACAACATGTCACATCGCTAATCTATCTTTGCAGAGAATCTCAAAGCATCGATTTGTTTCAAACGAAACAGCAAGGACTCAGCATTTTCCAAGCACTGGTCGTTCGGGATGCAGTAGAGAAAGATGACCCAGCGAAAGGCGAACCCATTGAAGACGCCCTTATTTGTGTTCGTCGCATTACCTGACAGAATCGAATGCCGCTCAGAGAGTGTGACTTGTATTGAATTATCCCAAGCTACTCGAACAAGGTGCTTTACAGTATCAAGTCAGCATTGTGAATTCAAAAGGGTGCGTTCCTCTGCGGATGTGGGCTGCGGTCGTTGCTTTTGGAACAGACGCTTCGAATGTCAAATGAATAATGACGAGATCGTCGATCGTGGTTTGTGCTTTGAAGTTTGCATTTGGCGGTCTTGCATCGAGAACCCCAAGACATCTCCTTTACACATTACCTTTATACTAAAGTTGGAGCAAGATTGAAGTATAGACACAGACTATGGTCACATGCCCTCAGAAAACTCAATGGCGTTCGGAAATCCGCAGTTTTGTTCATAAGAACGAAGTGAATCTGGTACTTCATTACTACTGTCGTAATCGTCATGAGATTTCACTGGCTACGACAGAGTGGGACGGGTCACAGTTGGGCCTTTTCGTTCTCACAAAAGGGGGAAAAGTGACTCACTCTCCATTCTCCATTCTGTTTCCTAATAATTCTGCGTTGTCAAGATTCAAGATTCGGCATTCGGCTCCTTCTTGACCATTTTGTCATTCTAATTCTGATCGGACGCACAACATCGAAAGCACAAAGCACCAACTCATATTTTCATAAAGTCAAATACAAAATAAAGGATGAGCGCGAAATCAGTGCACGACCTTGGAACAGATGTTGTTCGTTCAGTGATGGAAGATCTATTTCAACGTTTCATGAAGGATGAAGAGCTGTTTCCTTCTTTTCCAACATGCGGCTCTCGTTTCTCAAGATTCATTCACTCACCATTCTGAAGTCTGCCTATGTTGGTGCGCATTCAAAAGAGGACTTGATACGCATCTTCAAGCTTCATGAGCATTTGTTTCGAGAGCAGGGACTTGGTATTGCGCACTACAACAAGATGGTGAACCATCTGCAGGGGGCGCTTGCGAAAACGGTGTTCCCAACCACATCATCGACGACTCTATAGCGTCTCTCACTGAATTCAAAGACATGTTTGAAAAAGGCGCAGCGTATAGCTATCCGGTGACGCCAAAGAAACGAAGCATGTACTTGAAAGCTCCGGTTACACCCACTTCAGGACGAGAACATTCTGTATCTCCCAGCAGCTTTCGTAATAGTTTCAGAGAGATTGACAAAGAGTCCTAGCTTCATGGTAAGAAGCATTCGGCTTATTACGAAAGGCGCGGCCTAGATGCATCTGAAGGCGAAACAAGATATTCATAAAAAAACCAAAGTATTCTGTTCAGATTACTTTCTATAATGCATAAAAGCAATAATAAACAACGATTTCTTCTGCCATTTGTAGTTTGAATTCACCTGCTTGCAAGCTTGAACGCTAAAGCTGTCGAATCATGATAGCATTGGATCGATATACAGTCAGGTCGCTCTAATGTATTATTTGTTATTTGCTATGGAAACTTTATTGATTGTAACTAACTATAAATCTTCTTAATCAGGAAGCGATAGGCAAGTCTCACTGAAGCAATACAAAAGCCAAACACAACGCAACGACAACATGAACGTTGCGCAACAAGCTGGGAGCCGCGGACCTGCCAGCAACTTCGTATTCTTCGCTTCTTTCTATCTCGTCTAGGTCCAAATTGCAATCGAGCGAGCATTCCGTTTTGCGCTCGACGCATTGGCGGTAACTTGTTTGCTCGGAAGCGCACCTTTCGCAACATCCTTGCATCCAGCACAGATTCAGCAGTGGATCATAGGAACCACCTTCCACGTGGGATTCGCCACAGTCACTGCTGCAGTTTCTTGCCACATGACACTGCTGCATTGTCTGCAACTTGTCCTTGCACTCTTCATCGAACGGTGGAAGGTTTGCCGACTTCTTTCTCAGTTTCGACTTCTGGATCATCTTGGCCATCGGCGTCGATCCGGTGCTGATACGCTTCGACGTATATCCACTGCAATCAATTTTACCACAACCGGCTTTGGCTTCGATACATTTCAATATGCGACTTTCTCTGCGGTACAGGCAGTTTCGACACCGAGGCGGTTCTTGCAGCACGAGAGCTGGTAGGCACAACTCATCATTTTCATTGGGTTGCAAGCTTTGCTAGTACCTTGCATTAATGCCAAAAGCTGCGGATTGATAATTACTTCGACGTTGGTACAAACTGGGTAGCAATCTGTTGGGTGCGAGAGGACGCATTGCTGATATGCTTGTAGCTTGGTAGGGCACGTTCTGGGGCGCTGCTTAGCTTGCGCTGTCGTCGCCGTCGAGGATGACGCAACTGGGGCGGTCTTTGTATTGTCGACTTGGGCTGAGACTGTCGTTGTTCCGTTTACTGTTTCGCCACCTGCCGTCGTAATACCTTTCGGTGTAATGGGTGTAGGTTCTAGTATGGTTTCGCAATTGATGGCACCACAGCCAGCTTTCTCTTCAATGCACTGCCAATATGATTGCTCCTCAACAACGCAGGCTGTTTTTACTCCAAAGCTATCCTTGCAGCACCATCCCTGGTACGCACAACTTCCCAATTTCATCGTTGTACAGGCTATGGTAGTACCTTGCATGGTTGCCAAAAGCTGCGGATTGAGAATCACATCGACTCGTGTACAAGCTGGGTAGCAATGCGTCGGGTTCGAGAGGACGCATTGCTGGTATGCTTGCAGTTCATTTGGGCATGTCCTGGGAGCTTGATTGGGGTTAACGGTCACATCGTTCGTTGGGATATTGATCTCTGGGTTTGTTACCGGATCATCTTGAGTCGAGATTGACCCATCTCCGTCATTCCCGTTCGGAACTGTGGCGTCCTCTTCATCTGGCGTAGTCGGGGTGGCGGGTAATTCATTCTCAGACGGGCTAACATACGCCTCGCAGGTGATCGCACCACAGCCAGCTTCTTTTTCGATACATTTCCAGTATGTTTCTTCTTCGGTAACACAGGCAGCTTGATTCTTGCAACACCAACGCTGAAAAGCACAACTCTTTATTTTCAGGGCATCGCAGGCTCGGGTAGGATTCTCCATCGATGCTAAGACCTTGGGGTTGAGAATAACATCAACGTTCCTGCACGTAGCGGGACAATGAGCTGGGTTGAAGGCGATACACTTCTGATACATTTGTAGTTCGTTTGCACACGTTCTAGGAGTTTGATTTGGATTGTCCGGAGGACAGCTACTACATCTGTGTCTTCTTCAGTAGGTGCCGCAGTAGCAGGTGGTTCGTCTTCCGTCGGGCGCAACACCTCCTCGCAATCGATTGCACCACAGCCAGCTTTCTCTTCAATGCACTGCCAATATGATTGCTCCTCAACAACGCAGGCTGTTTTTATTCCAAAGCTATCCTTGCAGCACCATCCCTGGTACGCACAACTTCCCAATTTCATCGTTGTACAGGCTATGGTAGTACCTTGCATGGTTGCCAAAAGCTGCGGATTGAGAATCACATCGACTTTGTACACGCTGGGAAGCAATGCGTCGGGTGCGAGAGGACGCATTGCTGGTATGCTTGCAGTTCATTTGGGCATGTCCTGGGGCGTTTCCTGCTTTTGTAAAAGCGGGTAAGATCAATAGTAATAGTAACAAGCGGATCATTTTGTTGTATTTTGTTGTCTGTTTTCTTTTTTCTTTTATGTCAACAGTCTCCGTACTTTGTAAAGACGAGAAGCCTCACAATTTTGACAAGTTCGCAAATTTTGCGAACCCGAGCCAGTCAAAGAACATGTCATTCATGAGCCACGACTCACGTTCTATTCCTTCCCGTTCGCAGTCCCACCATTTTCACAAAAGCCCGTGTTCGTTTTGACTTGTCTCTGATCCTTGTGTCAGGCAACGTATCGTCTACCTATCAAATCGAATCTGTATTAAAATTCTGAAGGTTGCGTCGAGCATTGAATGCACATTTAGATAGACACGCGTCACAAGACACAATATTCCTCACTAGTTTTTTTTTATTTTGCACGAATTCAGAAACGCCGCAGCACAAGAGTGTTTAATATTCGGAAACTTTGCTCCACTGATTGTGTTTGAAGACTCGTCGGGGTCGCAATTGTAACCGCAGTCGGCGCACTCACGTCCCATGTTTTTACTAGTAGTAAATGTTGTTTGTCGTTTTCTGCGCGCATCAAGCCTTTACGGTCGTTGCTTTTGTGTATATAAAGTGATTCAAAGTCGATTTTATTCGCGAGAATGAAGACGTGGTGATCAAATACGATGCCTGTATTATTTATTTACTTGACAAAGAGCAGCAACAGTAATTACTTTTGACGAAAGCGAAGCCACGAAATCAGATCGAGAAGTGAAGTCGTGAAGTCGTCAAGTACCGGCCCCGGTAAGACATGAAGAGTAAGTGCTCTTGCGCGCGCGATGAGCTGTAACCTTACTGTAGGCTATAGGTCGTTGGAGGTCATAGTCATAGGTCATAGTTCGCGTGAATGATAAATGATAACGTATGACACTGCGAAAAGAACATTTCCCGGGTAAATTTTGGTGAAGGACTGGCGGCCAGTCCGACTGGCGTCTCGAAAAATTTAGGCTGCGGAAGGTGTGAAAGACCTGC